>VCJI01002773.1:51397-61637 GCA_024139395.1 Backusella morwellensis | reverse complement strand
GCCTTTTTTTTAATGGGACTTTTACGTGGGTACATTATAAGTAGCATTCTTTTTTAGAACGAGTAAAAATCTCGATAGGTCCGCACTCGACGAAAATTGGATTTAAACGGAGTTCAGCATAAACCTCCTCGTTTGTATGATTTACAACGACTCCGTTTGGCTGTTAAAAATACGCTCAAACATTCCTTAAAATGAATATTTTCAAATTTATAAATCTCTGGAAAAAATTTTCATGGTCCCATTAATATGATAGTGATATCATTCTATACTCAATTTGGACATGTTATAACTTATGCCTTGCCTATTTCTAACTTTAAAGGCGAATCATACTCGAATTCTTTTCAAAAGCACCTTCTAGTTGTTCGTCGTGTATATTTTTAAGTTTCCATCTCTGGATTAGAATACGCGACTTTTTCAGTGCGGAAATAACTTTATTTACTAATTATAATTTTGGGTCTTGATATCTAGGAATTGCTATTCAGATAAATCACTAATTATAAATTACATTCTATTTTTGATCCAACTAGCCATAAAATAGTGATTGGTGTTCATACGATTACAGATTGGAGGGGTCTTTTTTCTACATTAGATAAAATGCCCCCAGTTACATCTATACGATGGTTTACATATTTAATCAATGATCTTTCAAAAATTGGTAAATGAAATCATTCAGCAGAATTGAGCATTTAAGATGAGTTCCAGAACATGTTAAAAAAGTATATTTATTATCCATGTATGGCCGACAAACTCAAGGGCATTCGAAATGATCTGAGTTCTTAACAGAAACTTTCCTGATAATTGCCATGTGGTGAATCGCTAAAGGGCGCTATGTTGTAGATACCGCAATTTGATATCGCTTTTGTTATATATTCATATCTTATATCAATGGAATGAATTTCGCGTGTCCATCCTCTGAGATATTTCAAGACTTTTTAGTAGAACTATTTAGAAATGAACATTTGAAACATCCCCCAGAGAGACTGTATGGAGATCACATCAAGTCTTTGTTTTAGTGATCTTTAAGTATGATCCACGGACAACAGGAACCAGAATAGAGTCTGCTCAATACGTTAAGATATTAGTTACCTTGTACCATCTTCGGATTTTTTTTTTTGGAAATTCTTCTTTTTAGACGCATTTGACGCGAAATTGTTGATATTGACTATATTTTGGCAAGTTCTGCCTCATGATTTTCTTGATTAAATGAACCAGCGAATAGAAAAACGTGGTTGTCTTAAATCCATTGTGATTTTCATAACCAAGTATTTTGGAAATTTCAAGTATAGTAATGTGGTTTTTTAATTCCTTCCAGAAGGGATTATGATATACTTGTTTTCACTATATAATGGTGGTACTAATATATTGTAGTACTTCCAATTTCATACTTAAATGGTCATCATTGGTTGATATAACATGAGCATATTTTTTATATGGTATATTGTTCGTGCAGGAAGCCATAGATTTCTCTCAAGACTCCCGGAATCACTACATACATTGGAACTGAGAAGTGGAGTTTTCGATGATATTATAGGGCCACTGTCATTATCAGACTCTAACCTCATCAAGCTTGCTATTCATGAGAGAAGATATAACCCGCAGAACAAATACCCGGATCTAAATCAGCTTGAGGGTCTTGAAAAACTATCGCTATTGAAAATGCTTATTACCCCGATTAGTCCTCAATCACGACAATACAGTACCACCTATGCCATAATAACTAAACTTTGTATTAGCCTACAGAAAGGTACATATTATCTCGACTGGGTTCTCGCAAAATTCCCATCCCTCGAGGAATTATAAATTACCAGCGACTACTACAACATCAAAGGAAGCACTAAAGAAGAAGAAGAAGAAGAGCATTTACAATTGAAATGGTTGAGCATCACAAGTGGCGGGACTCACCACGATTTCATACACTATGTCAAAACAATGCTACCCAACCTTCGAGATTTTCACTTGTCGATCAACAAATATATAGGCTCTGAAGTATATACTATCGAATTATCGAATTGGAACATAGCAAATTGCAGCATATCGTTTGATCATCTTGAGGGACTTTACCAATATATAGTTTTCAACATCACCGTTTGTAACGTTACTATGGGCACAATTTTACACATAGGCCCATGTCCCTTCTACCACCGAATTATATTATTGATGCTGGAGAGCGCTTAAAACGATTTAGCATGACCTGTGATGATACTCTGCACCTCAAGATACATTATTTTTCTATACACAGAGATGGACAAGACATAAAACTTGCAATATAAAATGGGATTAATATCATTTTGTTTGGTATGATTCAAAATAAAGAATTGCTTTATTATTCAAATATACTCGGAAGAGAAATATAGAGAAGTGAGGGTCAAATGATAAACGAATTTTACTAGATCAACGTTATGGCGTTGTGAGTCTTGAATAGAAGGACTTTTTATGCCAGGAAAATAAAAAATCCGAACAAGCAAGTCGGTCTCGTGACAAATCGCATTTCTAGCAAATTCTATTACGGTGACTTTTTTTATTCTACGTTTGAACTCTCTTTCCTACCTTCTCTTTTTTTATTATATAAACCAACTGCAAACATGTCTGATATGGAAATAGATACGCAAATGTAATAAAAAAATAAAAAAAGATCTTTTTTTTTCAGAGTATTCACAATAATTTATTATCCAGCCAACCTGAGGAAATAAAGGCTCAGGCTAATGAGGAATACAAGTTAGGAAATTATAACAAAGCCATTAAATTGTACAGTCAAGCCATTGGTATTTGAGAGAGAGGAAAATGACTTGCAAACACTTGTTAATTTATGTAAAAAAAACAAAACAATAGAGGCCTCACCAGACAGCTCGACCTATTACAACAATCGAGCTGCTGCATTAGTCATGTTGAAAAGTTACAATGAGGCAGCAAGCGATTGTCGCATAGCAACGCAGTTGGATCCCAACAACGGGAAAGCATTTCTCCGTGCAGGAAAATGTCATCTAAATATGGGCAATTTGGAGGAAGCGGGGCGTCAATATCAGCAGGCTCTCGAGATTGAATCCACAAAAAACATGGCCCAGCGTGATTGCAATCATTTACAGCACGTTTACAACTACCTTGCCCAGGCCGATACCTTTATGAAAAACGATCAGTTTGGTTTGGCGCGTAATAGTCTGGATCGCGCCATCTCGTTTGTGGATGCGGATCAACTGCCCACAAAGTGGAGAATCATGCAAGCAGAGTGTGCGCTAGGAGAGAAGAATTATTCAGAGGCGAGTCGTATCGTAAAGTGAGTTTATATATATATATATATATATATATATATATATTTGAGGAACTGTATTGACCTATACAACTAGTTCTCTTGTGCGTTTAAACAACCAAAACCCCGATGCTCTGTATCTTCGGGCGCGGGTCTTTTATGGCCAAGGAGATAACTCAAAGGTAGTGGCACATTGCATGGAGGCACTTCGTTGCGATCCTGATTTTTCAAAAGCACGTACATTACTAAAGACAGCCCGAGCAATCGATAAAAAGAAGGAGGAGGGCAATACCGCCTTTAAAACAGGCAGCCTTGATGAGGCGTATGAGGCTTATACCGCTGCTTTAGAGATCGATCCTGAGAATGCACACATGAACTCACGGCTTTATTCGAACCGTGCTGCGGTATTACAAAAGGTATACTAGGATGGTGCATATTCTACTCTTATTAATAGTATTATTAGCAAAAAAAATTCCAAGATGCTCTTGTGGATTGTAATAGATCCATTGAACTAGATGAAGAATTCACAAAGGCCTATAGTAGACGTGCTGGCTGTTATATGGAAACGGAGCAATATGAAGAGGCTGTTAGAGACTATCAGAAACTCGTTGATATGGACGGAGCAACAAGAGGTAAACATCTCTCCGTCTCTTTGAATATCCATGCTTTTGTAAATTGATGAGATGAACTTTAGAATATCACACCTTGTTACGAAGAGCTGAACTGGAGCTGAAAAAGTCACAGCGTAAAGACTATTACAAAATATTGGGACTTACAAAGACAGCAACAGACTCGGAAATCAAAAAAGCCTACCGAAAACTTGCGCTTCAACTTCATCCTGATAAAAACCCCGATGATGAAAAGGCGGAAGCGCGCTTCAAGGAAGTGGGCGAGGCCTATGCAATTTTGAGTGATCCGCAAAAGAAGTCCATGTTTGACTCTGGCGCTGATTTGGATGGCGGGATGGGCGGCGGCTTCCCGGGTGGCGGCTTCCCAGGCGGCGGCGGTGTTGATGTCAACGACATATTTGCCCAGATGTTTGCAGGCATGGCCAGCGATGGAGGCATGGGAGGGGGCATGGGAGGATTCCCTCATGGGCATCGAAGAAGACAAGGTCCTGGGGACTTTAGCTTTCATATGGGCTAAAATCAACAAACAAACAAAAAGCACTTGTAACCGTTTTCTCCCTTCATTCTATACTATTCCCTAGTTATATCCTCATTCTTTAGATCTTTATTTTAATATTATAATAAAATGAAAAATATCCAACGAATAAATGGGGATTTCAAGACCAAAGAAGGCTCTTTATCGTCTTCCACAAAGACGATTCCTGCTTTTGGGGATGGAAGGTGAGTGCAGGTTGGTAAAGATAAGACAAATCCTCATAGTGTTCTTGTTCTATGTAAGCTTAGTTTTGAAAGTGTATCATCAAGTAACAATGAAACCTTACCTTCATTAGAAACGACACCTGCTTGATCTTTTAACTGCTTTTGAGTGATCCAAGTCGCCAGGGCATGTGTGGTTCGCATATGTTCGTCTAAAATAGATACACTTCGACTCTTGCTGCTGCACAATGGACACTTTACAAGATCATAGTTTCTCACAACAATAAAGTGAAATACTTCCTCTAAAAAGTAACAATGTCAATATATAAATATTAAAATAAGGCACATGTTCATTACCAAGATACGACTCTGCAACCAGAAAATACTTGTGCTTGTGATATGCATAATTGTGAATTTTAAGCTGCTCTTTATCATCAAACGGTATTGAACATTTTGCACATGTAATCTTTGGCGGGGGTGTCTGAACCCTCATCTCCTGCACTTTATCTATGGAATATAAGTAAACTATATCCTGTCTGTAAGCCATACAAACCCCTTTACCTCCTCCAATAGGCTCATCCAGATCCTCTTCATCCTCATCTACCTCGTTATCCTGGCTTGGGGTGATAGGCACCGTGTTATCATTACCATCCACTATTTTGGTTAAGCCCTTCATCTGTTCCGCACCCATACACTCTATTTTACTTGCGGTTTAAATAGTGCTCTTACACTGATAAGCCCCTAACAATACATACCCACATGCTTTTTAACATGCCACCTTATACCTCCAGTAGTCGCATAAGTAAATTCACATTGCGGGCATACGAGCGACCCCTCTTCATTTATTTGCAATTCGAAGCTGGCATTGCGTCCATCCGCACAGAGTATTTTTATCGTCTTTACCCTTTTGTCATTGCCATGATAGTCGCGGTTATGAACTCTTTTTTCGGGCATGGCTCTAAAGCTGGCTCGACACAAGCTGCACTTGTACTTATGGACGACGTTTGGTTTGTTGAAACTTCCCTTTGGTCTTCCTCTTCTCTCTATCTTGACTGCATCTTCAACATCTTTTTGAACTTTTCTTTTTCCCTTTGGCATTGGCGCTACGTTTTTGTGTTTATTGTGGGTAAAACAAATAAGGAGGTGCCGTTGGCGTTCAATGACGAGAAAGAGAGGAAAATAAAAAAGAATTCCTTTTTGGGAACCATAAAACAATTTTGATTTCAGTTGCATGATTCGAGCTCTGTCAATGGTGGGAAATATCGATAACATAGAGATGTTTTCTCTTTGAGTTTATCTTTAGCCATGAATGTGTTGAGTGGCTTTATTTGCTTCCTTATTGCAAAAAAAAGGGTGGTTTCTTTGTCGATGTAAAGTTATAGTGTGATATCAACCGTGTCATTCTTTGGAGATCTCTCTACAGAGATGGTGAAGGTTGAAATAATGCTGCTTTTCTATACTGATATGGAATTGGAACAAAGACGTGGTGTGTGTGTCAAACCGGAATCAATTTTAGCATAGATGCTCATTTACTCTATTCAATTATTAATTACGAGCTGATTATACGAGACAAAGAAGAACAATAAGTACATAAAGTAACCTTTGTTCCAGCTTGAAAGAACATGTGATGATTCGCTGAAGAATATCTTGCTCTCTTATAAAAGCATAGTTGATTCATCAACATCTCTTTTATAACTTTACTTTACTTTACTTTATTTGTTTTTACACCATGCCAACTAGAATTACTGCTGGGCCTATTATGGATGAGAAAAAGCTCTTTGCTTATCTTATTGGTAAAAAGACGATAATGATTATTATTTAATAACCAAATAGATAACTAACATGTATGTAAATAGTGGATGGAATATCAGTAGACACGTGTTTGGTTCGTAAAGCAGAGGCAGGTGACGGAGATGCTCTTTCTTTTCTAGCTGGTCTCTACTATAACAAAAAGCACTACAAAAAAGCCATTGCGTGGTATACTTTAGCAGCTCATCGAAACCACCTGTTTTCTCAAGTAAGATTGGGCCACATGTATCACACTGGTTTGGGCACAGCGAAACCTGAGTATAGAGTTGCTTATGATTGGTACTTCAAGGCGCACAACAATGGAAGTGCTTCTGCTACAAACAATATCGGATGTATGTATGCCAAAGGCCAAGGGGTCGTACAGAACAATATTTGCGCAGCACAATGGTATGAAACAGCAGCAAACATGGGAAACACCAACGCACAGTACAACTTGGGTTTACATTACGAAAACGGCACTGCGGGTCAAACCAACAAAGAGCTCGCATTATATTACTATGAGAAAAGTGCTTCTGGCGGATTCAAGAGAGCAAAAGTTGCCATTAAACGTTTAAAAGAGCAAGGCTACAATCTTTTTACAAAGCAAAGTAAGTGCTATGAAAAAGGAGGAGCAATGAGTACATTTATTAACAATAAATCAGAATTTTTTGAACTTGAAAAGCATTTGAATAAACAACTTACGACTATAAACAGTCATGAAAAGACAATTGAAGACTTGCGTAATCAATTAAAGGAATCAGAAGAACAAAAACAACAGCTTCAGACCAATATCGACGTAATGGCACAACATAACCAAGTCCAAGTGAATCAATACAATAACATCCTCAAAATGCATAGAAAATAATACAACTAAATTGAAAGAAACACCATCCTTAATATAGTGATACTAAATACATGAAATAAACACCTTCCCCTTTTTTTTTCCTTTAATGAAAAATATTTTATTGTTTTGATCGTTTAATAGAGTATTGTCCAAAACTGATAATCGCACAGGCTAAGCAGACATCATGGTAACACGAGTTCATTGTATAAAAGAATGAACAACCTTTTGCCTAACAATAAAAACATTTTTCTTTCTTTTCCTTTTCTATTTTTAACCTTGAAATGATTTCAACTATACTAAGTGAAGAAAAACTAAACACGTACCTTATCGGTAAATATCATTCAATAAAACAGTACTTGTGACTAAAAATGTTGTAGTGAATGGTCTTAAAGTGGAGGAAGATGTGCTAGCAAAAGCAAAACTGGGTGACGGATTCTCGCTTTCGAAAATCGCCGACATTTACTATGATAGGAAGAATTACATTAGAGCATTTGATTGGTATCGCTTAGACGCTGCCAATAATGCGCCTTACTCTCAAATGAGGGTGGGTAATATGTACCATCACGGTGAAGGAGTATTTGTGGATTACAAAGTCGCAATGGAATGGTACCTGAAGGCTTATGATAATGGAAATGTTTTGGCAGCAAATTATATTGGGGAAATGTATTATGGTGAATTATCTGTTGCAAAGAACTATGCATTGGGACTCAAATGGCATCTTGAGGCAGCTAATAGAGGGTTTTCCTGCGCCCAAAATAGTGTTGGTGCATACTACGAAAACGGTTATGGTGTTGACAGAGATATATATCGTGCTTTGGAGTGGTATATAAAAAGCGCAGACCAAGGGTATCAACTAGGTATAGAGAATAGGAAACGATTGAATGACAACGGATATCACATTGATGATAGACAGAAGAGTGAGTGACTTTGTTTAATATATGGATGTATTCATTTTAATTGTATCCATTCTGTTTCAGAATACGATCAAATGAAAAGGGATGCGATGGGACAGAAGGAAAAAATCGACTTGCTCGAAAACAAATTAAAAATATCAGACGAAAAGTTACGATCAGTCGAGTATGAAAACAAGATATTAAAACAAGAAATCGAGGCCCTGAAGTTGGAAATGCTTATCGATAAAAAACAGTCATTGGAAACGAATTTGAACAAAAATGGGTCATATAAACGAGAAGAAACGGTTAGCAAAAAACTTGACATGAAGGCTTCGGATTCTATAATCGATAATGATATTCAAGAAGATGATCCAGAGAATGACTTGTATTATGATTAAAGAGCGAGATCAGTTTCATCTCTCTCCTCGTTTATACGGTTAAACTCTTTAGACATGTATATCTCCAATAAATAAAAACATTGTATTAAATATAGGTACAATAGTGCCTATAAACTGTGATTTATCATATGAAAACTTTAAGAAACTCAGACCTTGTACCCCTTAATTAGCATTCCTTCCAAATAATCTGACACTATGGTGCCACATAAGCTTTTTTCAATATCAATATCGTTTTTTGGGTGATAACAGATCAAGCTTAACCAGCAAGTCGAAAACTGGTGCCTGGACCTTTTAGACTCAAAAAAAATACACTTTACGTCCAAGTTGTTTACGATTAAACCTTAATTACCAAGTGTTGTGGGTAATACAAAATGCCTTAGTTTATTCCCATCACCAACTAAATCAAACGCCAAAACTGATCACATTTTTATTTCTTTCCCCCCCTTTTTTACTCTTACCATGTCCAAAACTCCTTTAACGATAGAAAAACTATTTGCATACCTCATTGGTAAGTGCTCTTTCATGACATGTAATGTTGACTAAAAGTCACTAGTTGACGACATTCAGGTGAAAGAGGAGATTCTTGAAAAAGCAAAAAGCGGGGAAGGCTATTCTCTTTCAAGAATAGGTGATCTTTACTTTAATAAACGAGACTACAAGAAATCAATAGACTGGTATCTCTTGTCTGCATCCAAAAACTATTCATATTCGCAGCAGAGAATTGGATATATGTATTCAGAAGGTTTGAATATGACGATAGACTATGAAGCTGCCATGGAGTGGTATCTTAAGGCACACATGAATGGAAATACCACAGCTGCTACAAATATCGGCTATTTATATAACCAAGGCTTTGGCGTAGATCGAAATTATCAAACTGCATTAAAATGGTACCTTGAAGCAGCCAACAAGGGGGAAAAGTACGCTCAGAACAATATTGGAATACTCTATGAATATGGTCGAGGCATTAAGCAAGATAAACTGTATGCATTAGAATGGTTTGAGAAAAGTGCCGAACAAGGGCATTTGAAAGCAAAGGATAGTGTCAAACGTCTAAATAAGGAAGGTTATTATCTCAATGAACGTCAAAAAGGTAAGTAATATCGCTTAGTATGTGAACTACTTTAAATAAAAATAAATTATTTAATTAGCCCATCTTCAAACGGAAAAAGAGAATAAACTTCAAAAAGAGAAAATATACGTACTGGAGAAGGATTGTCAATCATATAAAGGAAAGCTAAAAAAGATAGAACATGAATTGATGGCGTCTGACAAGGAGAATAAAAGACTGGAGAACGAGGTCAAACTACTTAGACAGGAAGTAGAGCTTCTCAAGTTGAATCATCGCGTAGGTAAAATAGAGGAATCAAAAGCGAACACGAAAAAAGGTAAAACGAAAAAACTGGGAACAGCGCCACTTGTGAATACAGATTCAGCCAATGATACTCTTGATGATCCTGAAAATGATCTCTGTTATGACAACTGATGTTTTTGACAGCTTTAATGCTGTATTAGAGAATAAACATTTACCATTTTTAATTCATAAAATATTGATTGCTTTAATATCAAGTAAAAGATCAAGCCATATTTCAGTTGGGACCCGTTTGATGGTCACATCTCTAAAAAAAAACTTCCAGATAGTAACGGAATGAAAATACTACTTTTTCTATTAAATGAAAAGTAGAACATTTCCATGCTTCTAAAGCTCCATGAAAGCCAAAATACAAAAGAATGTCTTTGTTTCAGAA
>VCJI01002773.1:37139-49355 GCA_024139395.1 Backusella morwellensis | reverse complement strand
CCTTTTTTTTTTTTTTTATTAAAAAAATAGCTTTTTAAAGGTACTCAAGACTTACTTCAATTTACACAGCCTTTACTTTTGAAATTGTTGATGAGATGGGTGACTAGTTATTTGTCTGATGCCCCTGAACCCAGCTATCGTGGTATCTTGATTGCAGTTGCTATGTTTCTTACTGCGATATGTCAAACAATGTTCCTTCATCAATACTTCCAGCGCTGTTTTATGACCGGCATGCGTCTCCGCGCCGCTCTTGTTACTGCAATCTATCAAAAAACTTTGATTTTAAGTAATGCCAGTCGTCAGGAATCCACTGTTGGTGAGGTAGAGTATATTCGTTTCAAACGTGTTTACTTGAATTATTATAATATACTTACAAAATATCTAGATTGTTAACCACATGAGTGTCGATGCTCAAAGATTAATGGATTTGTGTACCTATTTCCATGTCAGTAAGTATATTTTTTAATTACTATTGGAGTATAAGAGGGTTATCATTCAAAGATGCTTACTATATTTGTTGGTGTATTATTTTAGTCTGGAGTGGACCTTTCCAAATTTTTATTTCATTGTTCTTCTTGTACAACACAATGGGCCCAAGTGTTGGTGCTGGTGTTGCCGTTTTGATTTTGGCTATTCCACTAAACACATTTATTGCTGGAAAAATGAGAAAGTATCAAAAGACTCAGATGGGTAATAAGGACGCAAGAGTTAAGTTGATGGTAAGTGTCTTGACAAAGAGCAGCAAAAATGAAAGGTGTACCGATATTTACATGGCCATTTGTTTTTGAATAGAATGAAATTTTGAACGGTATTCGAGTCATTAAACTTTATGCTTGGGAAACTCCATTCTTGGAAAAGGTAAAGATAACAGGGATGACCAAATAAATGATGTCGTATATTAATTGCTTTGTATTATAAAATAGATCAGCTACATTCGTAATGATTTGGAATTGGCCACCTTGAAAAAGATGGGTATCATGTCTGCCGTCCAAAATTTCACTTGGGCCTCAATTCCCTTCTTGGTTTCTCTTTCAACCTTTGCCATTTATGTGTTCGTTTCCGATACCCCACTTACTAGTGAAATTGCATTCGTTGCCATTGCGCTCTTTGGTCTTTTACAGTTCCCTCTTACTGCCTTCCCTAACGTGATCACTTCTGTGATTGAAGCCTCTGTCTCGTTATATCGTATTGAAAAATACCTTTCAGCTCAAGAATTGGATCCAAATGCTGTTACTCGTAAAGATTATCGTGAGGATCCATCTTGGACCCCTGAAGTTCCTCTTGTCGAAATCAAGGATGGTGCATTCAAATGGTCCTCTGATGACCCCAAGCCCACATTAAACAACATTAACCTCGAGGTGCTCAAGGGTCAAGTGACCGCCATTGTTGGCCGCGTCGGCTCAGGAAAATCGTCTTTGATCAGTGCTCTTTTGGGTGACACCGTCAAGGCAAATGGCCAAGTTATTTTACGTGGTTCTGTTGCTTATGTTCCTCAACAACCCTGGGTTATGAATGCCACTTTACGTGATAACATTGTGTTTGGCCATCGTTGGGATCCTACTTTCTATGATAAGGTTCTTGATGCTTGTTCTCTTAAGAGTGATATTGCCATCTTGAGTGGTGGTGATCAGACTGAGATTGGTGAACGTGGTATTAACTTGTCTGGTGGTCAAAAGGCTCGTGTATCTCTTGCTAGAGCCATCTATGCTCGTGCTGATATTTATTTACTTGATGATCCTTTGAGTGCTGTCGATGCTCATGTCGGCCGTCATATCTTTGATAATGTCATTGGTCCTGAGGGTATCTTGAAGAACAAGGCCCGTGTCTTGGTTACCCATGGTATTTCTTATTTACCTCGTATCAATAACGTTGTTATGCTTCGTGAAGGTGAAATTAGACTCAACGGAAAGTATGAAGACTTGATGAATGAGCGTTCTGAGCTTTATGCTCTTGTTACTGAATTCGGCAACCAAGCCCAGAGTGGTAGCAGTTCTGACAGAGAAGATCTCTCCAATGAGGAAACACTTGATGGTGAAGAAGAACTTGGCTCAGATGCTGCTTCTTTGGAGCTCATGCCACGAGAGGAAGATGCTGCTTTGACTCGCCGTCGTCAGCGTATGGATAGTGACGTATCTGCTTTGAGTACTGCAACCTTGAGACGTGCCTCACTTGCTTCTCTTTCAAAGAGAGTCAAGGGAAAGAAGTCAGACGATGAACGTTTAATGACAGTTGAACAGAGTGCCCAGGGTAGCGTTGACTGGGATGTCTATAAGCAGTATGCCAAATCCTGCTCTGCTGCTGGTGTTGTTATGGTTATTGTATTCCAAGTATTTTCTCAGACTGCTTCGGTCGGCACCAATGTTTGGTTAAAGTACTGGTCTAGTTTGAACCAGCAAGATGGAGGCAATAACCATGTATGGTTCTATCTTGGTATTTATGCTCTTATTGGTTGCTCTTCTACCCTGTTGTCCATGTTCCAAACCTTTGTCCTTTGGGTCTTCTGTGCTATCAGATCTGCTCGTGTTTTACATCAAGATATGTTGCAAACTGTGGTCCACTCTCCCATGTCCTTCTTTGATACCACACCTCTCGGAAGAATTTTGAATAGATTCAGTAAAGATCAACATACTGTAGATGAAATGTTGCCCAGATTCTTCTCAGGCTATCTCCGTGTTCTTTTCTCAGTAGCAGCCACCATTGTTATTGTAACCTTATCCACTCCTCTTTTCTTGACTTTGATTATTCCCATGTTCTTTATCTACATGTATGTCCAACGTTACTATCTCGCCACATCCCGTGAATTGAAACGTTTAGATTCCGTTGGTAAAAGCCCTATTTATTCTCATTTCCAAGAAACTATCTCTGGTGTCTCTACAATTCGTGCCTATGAGCAACAAAGACGCTTCGTTTTCGAAAATGAAGGCAAACTTGATGATAACCAGAGAGCCTATTTCCCCTCAATTTCTTGTAACCGCTGGTTAGCTGTTCGTCTTGAATTCCTTGGATCCATCATCATTTTAGGTGCTGCCTTCTTTGCTGTCCTTGGTGTTTTGTATGGAAGCTCTTATATTGACGCAGGTTTGGTTGGTCTCTCTGTTTCTTATGCTTTGAATATCACCCAAGCATTGAACTGGGTCATTCGCTCTTACTGTGAAATTGAAACCAATATTGTTTCTGTTGAACGTATTAAAGAATATATTGACTTACCAACTGAGAAGTACAATGCTGCTCGTAGTGTTGACCCCATGTGGCCAGAAAAGGGCCTGATTGAATTCCGTGATTATGCTACCCGCTATCGTCCTGGATTGGATCTTGCCTTGCGTGATCTTTCCTTTACAGTTGCTCCCAGAGAGAAAATTGGTATTGTTGGCCGTACTGGTGCAGGAAAGAGTTCTTTGAGTTTGAGTTTGTTCCGTATTGTTGAAGCTGCTAAAGGTTCTATCTTTATTGATGGTGTTGACATCTCAAGTCTTCGTTTGTTTGATCTCAGGTAAGGAAGAACCAAGTTTTAAAGTATGATTTGTATTGACATAAAATATTCCCTTTAATGTATAAAGATCACGCCTTACCATTATTCCTCAGGACCCAGTTTTGTTTGCTGGTACTGTTAGAGAAAATTTGGTAAGTATTTTTTTTTTTTTCAGAAATGAAATATACTTACCTTTCTGATAAATTCATTTAGGATCCTTTTGGTACCCATGATGACGCCGAACTTTGGAATTCTTTAAAACACTCCCATCTTTATGACCATATTTCAAACATGGATGGCAAGCTCAATGCAGTTGTTCTTGAGGGAGGCGATAATTTCTCTGTCGGACAACGTCAGTTGATTTGCTTGGCCCGTGCACTTCTTCGTCGCACAACTGTTCTTATTCTTGATGAAGCTACTGCTGCTGTAAGTACCTGATACTTCATAACTTACGATGACCCTAACCTCTATTTTGACTATAGATTGATGTCGAGACTGATTCCATCATTCAAGAGACTATTCGTAAACAATTTGCTGACTGTACAATTCTTACTATTGCGCACAGGTATTTTTTTTAAAAAAAAAAGAATAATGAAAAACTTATTAATCATCTGATTTACATAGATTAAATACAGTTATGGATTCTGATAAAATTCTTGTTTTGGATAAGGGTTGTATTGCCGAATTTGACTCACCACAAAATCTCTTGGACAACCAAGACTCTATCTTCTATTCTATGGCCAAGCAAGCCGGCCAGGCAAATTAGTTTTCTCTTTCTTATGAAAGATAAATGCCTTGTTATTTATTTTTATCCACTAGTTTGTATTAAATGAAGTTCTCTTTGATGTTAGATGATAAATAAATATATATATTGTAGTATCTGAATTTTATAAAAAATGACGAAATGGGATAGTATGTTTTAAAAAATATAAGTCATATGGTTATCAGACTGTGTATTACTTTTTTTGTCCATTTACTTCTTGTGAAAATAGCCATGGATCTTGTTAGCATTTGAAACTTTTAGAAAGGGAAATTACATTTATTTGTGGTCTATCCGTTTAGTCCAATCAACCGACGTCTTTTCAGCGTTAGGCCATAACCTTGTTCTTAATTTTAAGTTTCCATTCTGAATTAACAATTCAGTTTGAATAATGAATCTCAGGATTTCAATTTGAATACATGTGGAGATATTTATGATTATGAACAACAAGCTGGAGAAAGAAATTAGTTGTTAAAGCTTGGTCGACCTTTTTTATACTCAGAGAGGTATCTTTTTTCGACTATTATTATTTATCAAACTTATTTTGGCTTTTTTTATAAAATCGAGATTACCTAAATTGTGTGTTCAGGTTTAGTGGTTTACTTCTGAATTATCACGATTATGAACCATTAAAATATAGTGCTCGTCAAACTCGAAAATATAGAGCACACTAGCTTAATTATACAAAAGTGTGATCTATAATTTATTATTATTTACAGTTCTCAAAGACGAAGACTGCGGCATAAACCATGTCAACTTCATGAATTTATTCTTTTATGGATATACATATAGCCTCAATTGGTGTTTTTGTTGATTGTTCTCACCTGAGTTACAATGAGGCGTTGTTGTACAAATTTTGTAAAACATTTTCAACGTTTTCAAGATTGTGAGCGTTTTATATCGAAGGTGGTGCATTGTGGAAAGCAAAATCAATTCTAGAATCTTTTACTTTTACTATATGTTAATACATGCTGTCAATATAATATAAATATCATCAACAAATGAAATTCGCCTAGAAAAATAAAACAATGGTAAAATTAACATCATCATCATTTAATGTGAAAATACAATGGTCCAATTACAATGCTGAAATTGAGGATTTAAAAGAATTGTATTTTTCAATTCTAGTGAGTTTAGCTCGACACTTAATGACGGAGCTATGACCACTTGTTAAGATAGCTCGTAAGCATTTATGGTGACCATATTTGTAGACCATAAAAAATAGTTTGAGTACCACCTCTAAATCGGCTGATATTTGGTCTAGCCATCCAATGGTTTATTTAATTTGAGAAAGAAAGCACATGTGCGATGATGCCACAAATTCTAGTTTTTATTTTACCGAGGTGTTACTGACATTTCTGTACGTATCACCTTCCCTTGTCTATTTTACAACATTTTGGATCCATGATTAAACTTTACGCATATATATCCTTGCTTGAAAACTGGGCTTCCTATTCTCAAAAACGAAAAATCTACAAACGAAAAGGAAACACCTACTTACATACTTATATATTAATTGCTTTCAAAGTTTTTTGTAAGGTTTCTATCAGTGCCATTAATTAGAAATGGATGATTCTAGCAAAACACGGGCCACCAAGTATTACCAAATAGTGGGTGCTACTATTTTAGGCTTTCCAAAAGTGCATAATACAAGTGTTACTTAAGATTAACCTCAAAGCGATGAGCAAATAGTAATGAATTACGTATATTCTTAGTTCAAATTTTGGAGTTGCTATTATATGATAAATGTTAGAATACAGACATATACATTACAAAAAAGGCTCATTGAAAAATTCTGGAAACGTGATGTATATTTTTTTACAGGTGGTATCAAATGTCCCCAACAAATCCCTCGTTCTAACTTTCCGTCTTGTGTAAGGAACTCTAATTCCCTAAATAAGATGAAGTAAAATGTTAAATGAATAGATAAAAAAAATAACAAGCATAGTTGTGGGATGATAACTTATATTACATATGTGTATGACAGCATTCAGTTAGCTTGAACTAAAGTGCTTATTCTTTTCTGTTTGACATGTATCTTCTTTTCTATTTGCTAGAATCACAATTTGACAAAATTAAAATCATACACCGAAATAAATACAAAAAATTGGCTGTATATTTTGAAGTCTTATTTTTTAAGAAAAAAAATTCTCTCCTTTCTCATATTCTTTTTTTCTTTTTTGTCATTGCTGTTTTCAACTTTTTTTTTTTTTGGATACATTTGGTACTTGACTTTTTTTTAGCATAAATCAAATAGTTACTAATTTATGATACATAGGACACTTTTATTTTCCATTATTACATCCTTCATCTAGAGTTTCATTCATAGTTGAAGAATAAATACAGTTTGTGTCATTTTTCATTTAAATAAGGATCTTCCATCTAAAGCCTTTCTTTTTTTTTTCAATATGAATCATACGATTTCTATTTGCGTAACAAAATACATAAGACATAAAGACATACATGGAATTTAATTTGGATATGTACCAATTTAGATCTTAACTTTTCGTATAAATACCATCAATTATCGTATCATCACTGTAACTACTGATAGACCTCTTCAAAGTATCATTTTACAAACTGTATGCATGATGTTGGTAGCTGAAAGTTCGAATATATTCATTCCAGAAGTGTGTAGAAAACCAAGACCAGAGAACCCTAGACCCCGTCCAAGACCTCCACTTCCTCCAAGACCAAGCTCTCCAGATCCTACGTCAGAATCAAGTTTTCCAAGTTCCCCAAACTTTTTGTCGATAAAAAATGCTCAGTACTTTTAGATAAGGCATGTTGGAATCTATAGAGTCCTTTTCTAGTAGACTTCCTTTTCTTCTCCTTTTTCTTCAATTTCCTTTTTTTAAAAACTTTTTTGTCCGTATTGATTCCAAAAATATCTGCAAACCCGTAGTTCATAGTTCATATTTAAGGTTGTGTATAATTCAATTTCGATTCATATCTATTACTTTTTGGATGGGTTTATCTCTTCGTCACTTATCCTCTTGTTGCTATGCTTCGATTTCGTTGAATAACGATTGATTACCGTTATATATAATTATGTATCACTATTACTACTATTATTATCATACACTCACTTACCCACTATTATAAAAGACTGTTAATATTTAATTTACATAATGAAAATAACATTTTCATTTTTGTACACACATAAAACACAATAAAGAAATAAAGGAAATATATTGTAGAAATGCATCTTGTACTAATTCTTGAGATTAAAATGGTATGTGAAAATCGAAGAATATGCTCATTATAAATGTTTTCATAATATTAAGTGTACATACCTTCTTTTCAGAGTTTAGTTTACTATTAAGGTAACTTAACTTTTGCCTGGGTGGCTGTTTTCAATTGTAGATTTTCACTCCGTCTTACTTTGAACATCCTATCCCGAGGAACCAAAGATGCTCAAGCTAATTTTTATAAGTGAGTTCTATATTTACAGACTTATTAAGTATGTCATCTTTGAAAGGATCTCTAAATTTTATTTAATTAGCTTGGCTATATCCGCCGGTTTAATGAAAGCCCAAACTCAACACCGTAATAAGGTGATCATAAGGGATCAATGAATCGGAATATTATTTTAGCGATTTGCTTTGGAACTCAAATTCGAGTTAACCATTCACCTGTATATTTGAGGCGCCTGATAGGAAAGGAATAATCGAAGAAATAAAGTATGAAACTGATTTTGTGTCTTTGCTCATACAGATAGAGTAAAGCTTTTGAGTTTACTCAGATTACTTTCGAATAAAGTAGCTGCACATTTCTAACGCAACAATTATAGTGCTTAAGTTCGCTCAATGTACACTAGGTTTATTTGATGTAATAATCAGTTCTAATGAAGTCGCTGTATTCTAATAATAAGCCATGCACGTGTCTCTGATCTTCACCTTATTAACTTTTAACATAAAATATTTAAACTGCTATTGTCTGGCGCTCAAATATTGAATGTTAGACAACATTTGAAAACTCTATGTTACTGCACAATAGTCTATTTTTTTTACGAATGGAATTTATATTGGGCATCAATAAAAAGGATTACGTATTATTGAGAATCAATTTAAATGGAGCTAGAAAACAAGCTATAATGATACCACTATCTTGATGCATATGGAACGTTTCAATTTGACTTGAGTATAAGGAGATCTTTCCAAGAAAGCGCTCTTTCTATATTCGACTTAATATGATTTCGTTTTGTGAGAGTATTTCTTTGTGTGTCAGCTGGAGCGTGAATTTAAATCTCGATAATGCATATTAGTTCTATAAGTACATATATATTGCTGAAAAATGCTTACTGAATTATAAGTACAAGCAAATGGTAGCAAATAAGTACGTGAGACTAAAAAAAGGGGAAAAGGAAAAAAGAAATAGCATGGAGAATAACCTATCAACTCCGTTCTATAAACATATTCAAGTCCTTTATTTCTTTCCCGAAAATCGAGGACAGGCTCAAAAGGCCGTAAAAAGAATGAGGTTGGTAGTCTCATTAGTAGTGATTTATACTAGTAATACGTATTGCAAAAGAACCATAGATACTAGGTTCAGATTTCGACTTTTATAATATGCAATATCCCATTTTAAATCTTCCCATTGTTTTGCCATACTCAAAATATCAACTCCCAGAAAGCGACATCGTTACATCTCAAAGTAACACCCAATGATCTCCCAATAAGGATAGTCGTCAAAACCTTATAGTCAGCCATCTTAACCCTGACTAAAAGCATTTTCTACTATTATTAGGATATTACAGCTGTGTTTCATTCTATTAGCAAGAATAAGGTAAGCAACATAGAGTAAAAACGGCTATATTGAAGTAGTTAGTAATATTTCTCGGGCTTTGAGATAAACTACGACGTTTAAACTGTTATAACATGATTACAAATAGTACTTTTCGAAGAAAAATATCCTAACTCTTATTTAAATCATACAGTGCATCAAGATGACTCTTTACTATTTCTTGAAACAAAGTATATATGTACAACGTTCGACAGCAACTTTATCATATGATCCGTAATGCTATTTAGATTAAAGGAAGCTTTGAGTGACGGAATTAGGTGCACTTGAATATTTTTCCGTTGTTACAAATGTCTTTATACCATTTGATTGTGGCACGCTAAATGATACAATAACAAAGGTCTAGTCTAGATTTCAGTCAATTTTTACATATTCTACTGCTGAGTAGAAGCTCAAAGTGATCCAACACGATAATACTACATTCATATAAAAACCGTCTTAGTGAATCAAAAGCAATAAATCCTTGCATATAGATGTTTTTAAAGGCTGAATATTCTTAATTGTTCCAGTTTTTACGATAGTAATGATTTTTGATAAACTATGCCTCATTTTTAAATAGAAAAGGTGAAGAGAACCGCTGTTGATATCAAAGCCATCATTTTACCTTCATCTACCACGAGCACATAATAAAACGGTTCAGGATGTAGCATATTTGTACTTTGTTTATATAGTAATAATAATAATAATAATAGGTAACAGTATAAAGCTTAAAATAAGCTTCTAATCGTTAAGATAGTAAAACATTCCAAGTACATTGGCGTAACTACTTTATGTTACATTTGGTTTCCACTTAATGATCTATCTTTTTTCTAAGACAAAACTATACCAGTCCCAAAAGAAAAGAAAAAAGAAAGAAAGAGAAGGAAATAGCAAGAGAAAATAGAAACTTTAAATTTAAATATTACAAATATACAAATTATGATAGAAAAAAAAACTTGATCGCTAGTTAAAGCGACACTTCAAGAATTTTAAAAATAAAAATAAAATTAACTGTGTCTTCTTTTTAAATTATTACAACATCTGGATTAGTGGGTGATTCGTTAAATATATCTAAAAGTAACGTAACAATGATGAAAATATGGATAATCACGATTTCCCAGAACCATAAGTTCCATATCAAGATAAAATTGCCCTGAGAAAGATCTTGATTTTACGCGGTTTGAAACGAGATGAATCATTTTGGAAGTGACAAATACCCCGACAGGGGTGACCATATCTTCTGTCATTTTTTTAATCGATCTATTTTAGAAAGCGACTTATTCGTCAATAGAAAATCTAAGTAATATACATATTCAACAACTATCGATTCTCTCCTGATTTCAAATATATATATACCATTCCTAATTTAAAGCGTGATATGGCATGTTTCTCGATTAAATACACACGTTTTACTTTACGTAAAGTATTGTTAAACTTGCCCAATAATAGAGTTTGTTCCGATATTCTCAATGCTGCTGGAAAGTAGCACAAATAGAGGCTGAGCATTTTGTTTGCTCAAAATATACAATTCACTATATTTAATTGATCGAATTTCCAACAAATAACAGAAAATGAAATGACACAAGGCTTTAACTCAGAGACAAAAAAATGTCTTGGAAATATTAAGTTTCAGACCCGATTTAGAGTAATAGCCACTTAAAGAATGTGAACCGGAAATTTGAATTTATGTAAGAAACCCCAAACCATTGTGTGGTGATGTCTTCCTTCTTTCTAAGTCGTCTGAGATTAAAATGTAGAATACTGAAAGCTTCGCTTTTTGTAATCATAAACTGTAATCAATGTAATATACATCAATCGAATGTATAACATCGAATTCTGTAAAACATTTTTCATAATATCCACTAAAACAGAGCTTAGTTGTTTTCTGTTTTGCATAAATTTTATGAAGTAGCCAGTGTACCTAAATGAAATGTAGAGTCTCCAATAATAAACTCTAATGGTGTATATTATTCTACTAAATGTAATTATCTTAAGCATACATGTATGGAGTAAGGAAGTCTTGCCGAATAAAAATTTAACTCCTATTGTCTTTGATGTATGTTTTATTGTGATCGTTTGTGCAACTCCAAATCATATACTTCTTTAAAACAAAAGGTTAGTACTCAAATTCCGTCATTTGGTTAATATGAGCTTCCATTCAATATAGTAATTTATTTTTATTGGTGATTTGAACGAATTACTTAATCATAAATTACTCATAAGAGGATGATGGTTTGTATAATTCTTACATCCATTGGGGGGTTATTTTATTTAATAATGCACGATAATTTATTTTATGCAAATAAACCTACTTATCGTGCCAAATTGCTTATAATGGCAATTCATGTCCAAATCAGATGTGATTTTGGGATTGTACTCAAGGTAAATTTGCTTAGTAATAGAATATGAAGGAATGCTGCCATTCCAGATTAATAGTAAAAAACCGCCATCTTGGCATAGTCGATGGTATATCTTAAAATCTCAAATTTTGCCAGTGAAAATGAGATCAGGTTGACTGACAGAACGAAGTTGCACGGAAATAATGCAATTTAAGAGTATCTTGATCTTGTTAAACAAAATATTTAAAAAAGGGCAAAACTTTCAAACTTATGTGAAACTTTGTTTTGTTGAATAGAATAGATAAGCTATTGTTTTCATGGAAATTGGCTATTTTGTAGTCTCTGAGAAATCTGTGCTATCATTTTCGATCTTATCTTATCTTTCTGTTACATGAATTAAGAAAAACCAGTTGTTAGTGATTTCTGTATTTAAAATCACAAAGGACATTCTAAATTCTGCTGGAGTTCATTAAATGATCGTATGCCAATTATTCTAAAAAGAAATCATATATTTTTTTATTCTATATTGTAATCGACATACTTTCTTTAGTCCATATTAAGTCTATTATTGATAATAATAATAATAATAATAAAAGTACTAGTATTACTTAATAGGAAAAAATATATAAGTAGATGATGGCATGTGAAAACACAATGAATTAGAAGCTGGTGATAATAGCTAAATATCATGAGAATGCCATAGTCGCCTAAAACTGGTCAATACATTAAAAACTGTAGCGTGACGATACAATAGCCATATATCTACACTTTTTAAATATCAATTCAAAATAATAGCACTCAAAAAAACTTTGGAGATTACCCTAAGTTAAAGGGCAAAGAATAACAAAAGATCTTTAAACAAGAAT
>VCJI01002768.1:3171-13727 GCA_024139395.1 Backusella morwellensis | reverse complement strand
ACATTTTCTGTTAAAATTTTCAACAGGATTCTGTTATATCACCGGATATTTTTCCCCAGGTGAACTCGACAACCTTGGCGACATTATCTATTCAGAAATAGGAAAGTGGCTTCTGTGGAATATCAACATATGGCAGACGTACCTATTTTATCAGTAGTGATGCACACAGAGAGAGAAATGAATGTGTATCAAGATGCATTTGTGGTGTACTCAGGAGATTTGACCTCTCATGATTTGAACTATTTCATGTATTTTCTGTTATGAAGTAAAAAAAATTAACAAAAGTGTAATGGGTCTCAATAAAAACGCTTTATTTTTTCATTACAATGGGCATAATAAAGGTTATCTCGATATCTTTTTAAATCCTGTATCGTGATAAAGTGTAAATTGCGTGCTATCATTCATTATTACAATGAAGTAATTTATAATTTTTTCCCCTTCCTTTCTTTCTTTCCCTTTTTAATTTTTTTGTTCTTGTTTTTAACTGACATTATGATGACTTCTAGAACTCAAGAATAAATAGAATACAATCAGGTTCGGAATTGGTCTTTACAAATATTTGAAATTAAGATCTATTCCTTCAAAGCCACAAAAATCTGTTTCTTTGAAAGAAATGCGGAATACTGAGTAATTGTGGTGAAATACCACATAAATATGACTGTTAAAATATGATTATATAATAAGATCAATTGAAATTGACTATGCGAAATAAGCCTTCAGATATTGCCAAATATATTAAGATAAACAAACCACCTCGCATGTTGGTTGTGTTACCACATGCGAACCATCCTTTCTATATTGACTATGTAAATACAAACAATAGCAAAAATTCACTCACTTAAAATAGTATAAATAAGACCATTATTTTCCCCATTTCAAAGACTTCAGTTTTAATAAAGATCCTGCAAAGGAATAAAATCGACTTCTTAACTTGTTTATTTTTTACCATTTTTTTTATTTCAGTGAAAATTACTAAATTTTCCACAGTAATCTAATGCCAAAATATTTATCCCATCTCAAGCACAAGCATAACTTTGCAAAATATTTCTGCTCAGGTAGAAGACAGCAACGGCACAAGTAGTATGTGGAAGGTGATCTAAATTTAGATCTCATTTGTCGTAATTGGTGCACTTTGTTGCAGCTTTCCAGGGAATTCCGGAACTCTCCCATAGGTCTCTTGCTTTTTCCACTGATTCTTCATCCAAGTATATGACATTAAGCATCATCCTATTTTTACTACAATTAATTGTATCATAATTATAACTCAGCAATGATATTCACGAACAGAATAAAATTAAAATAATCCACTGTTTTTAATGTTTTTTCTTTCATGAACACTTACAATCAAGTATAATTTAATTTGATGAAGATATGGTCGAATGAAAATGGACATCGAGATGGAGGTACTGTTTCTCAGACCAAAATTATACGTTTCATAGAACAAGTGGGCCGAAACAGATATGAAGACAAATTCACTCAAGAAGAAAGTGATATTTATGTTAGAAAGCTTTACATGTGGGAGAATATTAGCAGCTCTATTGAGGCACTAGCTGGCAAAGCAAATGTATGCAAAGGGGGATGTACAAGAGTCTTTGCACTGGTACCTTCAAAACTTTGAAACGAACACAAAAAAATTATGTGGTAAACACCGTGTTACACTTGACTACTTTGACTTTGATGTAGATTCAACCCAGGATGACAATTTTCTAGACAATAAGACTGAATGTTGCTTGGATAAATCAAAAGTAATAAATACACTCAGATACCATATCGTACGTTTGCTATTGTTTCCAATTTTAATTCAAAAATTTAACAGACTTGAATAGAAACGAGAATTGGTTTAAAACAAAATTGTCAAGAAGACAAAGATCACAGCTAGAGTAAGCTATAATTCCCAAATTGGATCGATAAATCGTGCCGTTGATTCAGTACATTTGAAAAAGAACAAGAAAAAAACTCGTTTTTAGTGCCAAGCAGTTGTAAGAGAGGTAGAAATGGCTAGTATTTCTCATGGCATGATCAGAAAAACCGGTGGTTTAGAAAGGGTAAGTTTAGGAAAAATTTACTTAAATTGTTTACATCATCAGTAAAGAGAAAAATCACTATTGATAGGATTAAGGAGAAAAGTGCTATCATTTTTGCAGATGAGAATGTAGAAACAAAAATTACAGTTGATGAGGCTAGGAGAAAACTTGATGAACTAAGATGCTCTTTACCAAATCCGACCTTAGATTCGTGTTGGGAAAAAATAAAGATGAAAACAGCTAACGAATGGAATAATGGCAGCAATAATAGATTATACGAATTAAAAATACATGTTGATATGAATATAAATAGAGCGAAGTCAGTTATTATACTTGTCATAGAAGAAAACGCAAAAAGGAAAGGAAAAAGAAAAAAAAAGCTAGAATAAAATACTATGTTAACGGGTTTACAGCTTAATACCCCAATGCATGGAATCTACCAAACAATGTGAATAATGTTTAGGTCTTTGTCATAAGAAAACAGCAATAAATAATAATAAAATAATAGAAGAAAAAGAAAGCATCCACTGTCAAAAAACAATGAATCATTCGGAAGAAACAGAGTAGTTAAAAACCACCACACGTCGAATCAGTGTGCTTGTCGGAAACGAGATTCCTCGCCGAGAATTAAGGATTTCAATGGCTAGAATCGAAAACATAATCGGGATCGCGAATAAGGCAATTATTTTAAAAAAATACAGAGAAAAAGGGGTAAAGAAATACAAAAAAGGAAAAAAAATAAGCCCTATTTGCAGACATAACTAATAACATGTATATGTATATGTTAATAATACAAAATGGGTTATGAATTTTGAATCATAAAAATAGAAGCTGACACATTATTTATTAATAAATATGATAAAATAAAAATAAAAATAAATTAATTATCATAATTATCATTATTACAAGGAATTAAAAACTTTATCAATATAAAGGGCAACGTTGCTATTATATGTTGATATGGTAGATGACAATGTCTTAGCAAGGCGGGTTAATGATTGATTTAATTCAATGTTGTCATAGATGGGTAATGTATTTTGATCGTTTTTGTATTGCTCCGAAATCTTTTTAAATTCATCTTTTATGTGTCCATCTTTACAACGATTCATGAGGTTTATGAGGGTATTTTTTTTTAGCGCTGGCTCTTCGTTCATCGCTGATTCCAATGCAATGCTCTTGAATAATAATGATGTTACTTTTGCATCCGCTATATCATTGCCACCATTGTAGTCACAGAGGGTGTATATACTGTATGGCATCATCGTATGATTGTTCACGAGGGGACCCGAGCAACGGCAGCGATAATAAGATGATGTGCGATGAAATTTGGATCTTGTTTGTCTTAGTTGCCCTGTTATGTCAAACAAGTTGATGTAATTTTGCTTGTTTTCCAGAATGTAGGCAGCTTTGCCAACACAAGCACTGTCTAAGAAGATTCGTATATCGTTCGATACCTGTGGATTAATGCTGAAGTTGCTGGTTATAGCGCCAACACTCGGACTGTATTTCGCATCCAATCTTAAACTTGAAGTCACAAGCGCATTCATGCTTTGGGTTCCGATGATAAGCTTTTCTCCATCACTATCATTCATGGATATCGGGTAAATATTGTCATAAAAGGTGTTATCTGGTGGCAGTGATATGTTGAGGGGCTCTTTTTTACTGTTCCAAACCTCTCCCTGTGCACATCTGTGCTCCGACCTCTCCCGTACGTCTCAACCGTATTGATGATGATGGCATTAAATGTTTTTGCATTAACTATAATTGCTCCAGCAAGGAGCTGCGCCGTGGCATACTTTGCTTCCGGGCAAAGATCCCAATACGTATTCAAGATGTCATTGTGTTGCTTCTCTAGTTCCACATATTCTCTGTCGAGTAATTTTTGTTTGTATGGAGACTTGTGGATCAGGGTTTCGATTAAATCAGGAATGGGCAGGATGTTTCGAGTGGTTTCTTTTCTCAAGTTGTCCTCTAGGTTTACTTTAAAGCTGGTATTGGTGAGTGTGTTAGTTTCCGAGAGTTCTTGTGCGGTTGCGTGATTCGCCATTATGTCTTGGTCATCTTTTCCCACTCTTGTCACCGTTAATGGCTCCAAGTGCAGTCTTTTAGTAATCCAGATAGCAGACTCTTGCTCTTGTTGGCTACCAAATTGAAGCCCGCATGCACTAATGATTGCTTCATCATAAGATCTTTTAGATTTGAGTTCAGGCACGGGTTTGCTTAATTTGTGGGTGATTTTGACAATGGTTTGGGACCCTCCTACACTTTCATCGTCACTTTCATTGTCACTTTCATCCGGATCTTCAAGTCTATTACTGATATCTATTTTGTATTAATAAGGTTAATTATCGTTCTCGATTTTCACTTTAACACCATGAACTTACCATTTAAAACATTACAGCGTCCTGATGTGTTTTTGACATGTTTCCTTCCACCTGACGAAGTCTTCCACGATGCATTACACTTTTCGCAAAAGAATTTTTTATCTTTATACTTGAAGTTGATTATTATTTTGGATTGATCTATTAAAATATGTTGTTAAGTAAAAAAAGAAAGAGTGTAAATGGAAACTTTAAAATAAAAAGAGTACCGTTCTTGTTGGTAGATTCCACTTTAAATGACCCACAATGATAATTGTCATTGTGACTTTTCAATGCTTTTCGTGTTTTACAGGTGAAAGGGAGATCACACTCGTCACAGATGAAGTCGTTCTCGTCAGCCATCAAGTAAAGATAAGAGTGTACGATAAGGTACAATAAGATGATTAAATAAAAATGAAGCGAAATAAATACTTTTTTTCATGATAGGTCAAAAAGAGCGGAGGATGAAATACTATTTTTATTTTGCATCGCAAAACTGGTATTCTTTGGTTATTTCATATGCCACATACAAGATGAAATCAAGTGATAAGATTGGTATCAGGAGACCATTTATTACTTTAGCATATCCAAGCGAGCAACCGGTTTCTGATGGGTAAGTACTTCCTTTAATAGAGACCAGGACATAAATATGAAGCTTTTAAAGCATTGTAAAAAATCCACTCAGGTAAACATTAGTGATTTTAATCATATGTTTCATTATATACTTAAATACTATAAATCAAGTAGATGTTGAAGAGGAAAGTGAAGAGGAGGAACATACAGAGGCTAACGAGGTAAATGACGCCCATGTTTTCTTTTACACCATGAGTAAAATTCGAGTTTTTAAGCAACGATTTTTGACCCCCTTTTTTCAAGGACAATCGATGGGCATTAGGATTACCTATGTCTATACGACAGATAAAAAGTATACTTAGAAATAAAAATAGAAGTACATTGTTCAGAAATTAATTCTATTTTTATTTCTAAATTTACTTTTATCCAGCATATTGACATACACTGGTGTCGCTCTAAACTGCCTTTTCGCGAGAAAAGCTCTGGAATGTATGCGAAATATATAAATACAAGTCGTATCCACTTATCAATTTATTTTTATTAAAAGCATTTTTAGACGTACGCTGCTCAGAAATCTGTAAATTCTATTTTTAGTAAAACACTTCCTTGTACTTTTAGACTGAAACGTTAGAAGTACGCTGGCCTTGCTCTTATTAGGACTATTTGGCACTTTGGAAATCAATCCTAATTTTTGAGCTCGTTTCCAGGACTAAATTAAGCTAAAAACAAAATAACCCAAGTAATGTCCGTTGATTGTCCTATAAATATGAGGAGCTTTCGTATTGGCTCTATTTATCGGTTCATTCTTATTTCATTGGATAAAAAAATGCAACAATAGATACATCCCTCTGGATACTTTTCTTTTATGTTGGAGACGCTCATACATACACAGCACACTTCTTTAAGGACTGTGGTGTGCGGGGTTTTTAAAACCCTGAATCTCTACCAATATCACTTGTGCGTTAGTTACATTTTAATATATTATGATGTAACAAGTATAAAAATTTGCACAAAATAAATTTTAAATAAAGTACTCGTTTTTCCCTTAAAGAATACAATCTAATTGAAGTTCATCTTTGGCTGGAGTTATAGTCAAGGAGTGTTTGAAGTTATTTGGATTTTTTTTGAGTGCTTTGAAGGATAAAACAGGTATAATCTCCCGGTCCAACAGGACCATCACTTTTTATTTATTGAACTTTTTATTTGATAAAAACAGTTTGTGTATAACGAGATAAAGAACACAATACATTCAGCCAAACTACGTACCAGAAAGCCTTTATCCCCATAGTGACAATTGACTTTCTTGATTTTACTTGGCTCCGACCATCGTTCAAAATCCATAATAATTTCCCTCGAGATTAATATTTGTCGTATGTGAATCTGTTGCTTCTACATGCCTGTATAATAGCTTTCAGTAGAGTTTCATATCACGGTCTTTACCTACTTTTTTAAGAAACATAACTTTCTTCCTGGTTTCAATCAAAGGTACCAAGCAGATTTCAATACTATATATTCAGTATATTAGTTATATTTCCATCGCCATTTTTAATTTAATACTAGTGATGGTCATAACAGTTGCACTTGATTGAAAAAGACATGGCATATTGTTGTCAAGATCTATTTCTTCTGTTTTTTAAAAAAAAAAGTTGTCAAAAAAAGTCATGAAAACTACATTTAAAAACTATGTTTCTTTTTACAAGGCTGTTATAATGTCAACATTTGCAGATGGGTCATTTCAGTATAAGATCCAATGAACTGGTGTTTTTTTTATTAAAAACCAAAGGTGAGTCAAGTGAAGTAGAAGGAGGTACTGTTTTCTTTTTTTTGTGAAGTTGGAAAAAATAAGCTCATTGCACGATAGCCACGATTAAACTTCATTTCAAATTTGTTAAATTAACTTATGTCTAACTCGTGAAAATTCACATTAAAATGGCAAAAGCAATTAAGTTCTGGACATTTCTGGGGCAAAAAAAAAAATGTTTTCTGGGACCATCAATGGACATTACTAGAACGGTGAAATTTAGGAGGTAATTTTTCCCATAGTGTTATGGCCCAATATTTAACGCACTTAATAGAATATGACTTTGACAGCCGAGGAAGTTCAGCTGTTTAATACTACGATCGTTAATACTCCAAAAGCAGCGAGCAAAGATGTCAAAAAAAAAAATAGTGACGCCTGAACCAGTGGACAGGATTCTGATGATTGAAAAAAATCGTCTTAAGAAAAGGGTGGTTGAGTTAAACCTGAAATACAAACTAAAAGACGACGAGGAGGTCCAGAGAAATCACGATCAAAAATCTAATTTTGGATTAGTCAACGCACTGGGGCTAAACGAAGATGATTACACGCAACTTGAACAGGAACTAGAGGAAGAGGAGACCAGATAATGTGATAATTTAAATTAAACGATTAAAAAATACGCCGAAATACTTACTGAATGTATTATTGTCAATAGTGCATTCGAGTTATATGTATTTGCATTGGACATATTTGCTTCGAAGCCGCAAATTGATGACAAGTGTGCACAAGAAAGAGAACCTAACTAGAAGTATGACCTTCAAGCAAAGTCGGTTATCCTTTACCGACAAGAATTTCAAGGACAACCATTTTGAGCCAACTTGGAAATCCGCTGGGGTTACCCCACTGTGCAGTTATTGGAGGCATAATCAATTTTAAAGAAAGGGAACTAGACTTGCAGTACTTTCTAGGTAATTCCTTACCAAAAGATATAACCAAACTGAACCATGAGCTTTTCTAAATCCTTTTGGCGTTTCCATTCAAGCAACAGTTTATGCTTTGTCGCTTAGATGACTCAATGTACTGCAGTACTTTCAATAGCCTTTCTTTTGCTTTCTCCATGTTTGGTTGGAATATATGAACCTCATACATGGTTGTTACAATCAATTCATCCAATTCCTCTCTGTTGAAATCCAAATGTAATATAGAGTAAATAGGATAATCAAACTGTCCGCGCCACAGTGCGTTGTATGTTTGTGTTCCGGGTAATATGGAAAATAAGGTATCAGATCCAACTATGCCATCCTTATTAGATATATCAGGTTACCTTGTTTATAAATCAACACTTGTATACCATAAGTACCAATGATGATTTCCTTTTCTCCGTCGCAATCTATATCCATTGCATGTGAACACAAGATGTTATTAAAGCTACCTGAAAGAGGTAACACTCGACTGCTTGATTGTCCATTACTCTCAATGGACTAATACACAATGGCCTGTTCAATGGCACATGTGACCAATAAATACAGCTCATCCTCTTCTCTTATCAATATGCATATAATCAAGTTTAATGCTATAATATCATATTTTCTTACCAGATTCCTTTGGCTGATAATCATGAACAGATGTAACAGGTCTAAATATTCTTATTAAATGTGATTTGACTTAGCTTCCTTCTCTATCGTAAAAATTAAGAAATATTTCACCATTCTGAGCACCAACGCAAATGGCACGACCTTCTTTGTAATCATGAATATGCATAAATGGAATATTTAATAATGAATATGTGACCATCTAGTAAATAATAAAGATTCTACATTAATCTCATTGATCCTCTCTTTTTTTTTCTTATTATTTGTTTTTATAAATGTTGAAATATCACAAACATTATACACTGGAAATAAAAATGCGGTTTACTTGGAAAAGTAAACAGGGAGGAACAGGTGTTTTTGGATGAGTAAACATGGAATGTTTTACCCTGTTTACTTGTCCTGTTTGCTTTTTTATGTATTTATCCTGACCGTTTAGCTTTGGTTTTGAAAAAAAAGGTACAAACACAAGAACGCAAGAAAAAACTAACTGTAACCTTTTCACACAAGAAGATATATTCTCCTTTAAGAAAGAATTCAACCTTTTCAAAAAGAGCGATTGGTTCTCTTTCAAACTTCAAGGCGTGTGAATACCTACACATCTGTTTTTATGTGTATTGTTATTGGCAGGTAAAATTACATATTATTGGCTGAATTTCCAGGTCTATTTTTTGCTATTCAATTTTGGCTTGTTTATTCATTAGAATGATTGTTATTACTATTGATTAGAAAGAATGATACGACTTGTTAAAAAAAACTACAGTATTATAGTGCTTATTTAATAATAAAGACAACAGATTGTTTTAAAAGAGTTTTATTTATAATAACTTTAGTGAAAAATATACAAGATGAGTTACAATATGGGAGGGTGATTTTAACACATTGATAGTTTTGTCTGTAAACAGGGCATATTTTTTTTTCCTTTTTTGTATTTCTTTACCCCTTTTTCTCTGTATTTTTTAAAATAATTGACTTATTCGCGATTCTGATTATGTTTTCGATTCTAACCATTCAAAGCCTTAATTCTCGACGATGAATCTCGTTTCCAACAGGCACACTAATTCGACGTGTCGTGGTTTTTAACCACTCTGTTTCTTCCGAATGATTCATTGTTTTTTGGCAATGGATGCTTTTTTCTTCTTCTTCTTCTTCTTCTTATTATTATTATACCAGATCCAATCTAGTAGACGCTATTCAAAGCTAATACAAACCTATGCTGTTTACGAATATTATAAGGACACACTTTAAATATTATCATATAACAAGCGAGTAATGATAGCCTATATTGTTAACAAATATAAATGTGCAGTAATTTCATAAAATAGAACACCAGAATGATCACCCTTTACAAATAGATAACGCAATTATAAAGCTAATCAAAATCAAAATACATTAGCATTAAATATATTATATGGTATTAGCATTTACCAAAGAAATAAGAAAAGATAGATGAAGGTGGATATTGTCAATTCATTAACGTAATAAAAAGAAGAGAAAAAGATGAATGTCATAGATTTGGAAAAAGTTTTTATTATTTATACCAATTTTAATCCCTCCGCCTTTAAAGAAAAAAAATGCCCCGAAATCCCATGTGAGAAAATGACAAGAGATGCAGAAGCAAACACGCCTCTGTTTCTATTCAATGCTTTATTACAATACTCTGCAAATACCAAATATAAGATATGCAATTCCCTGAGATTAATAACCATACCACCATTATTATCATAAATACCATTCAATTTGAAGCCTGTTTTTAATTCATATTTGTCTGTTTTTCCACCCCTTACTAATACCACTATGTTTTCCTTTTCCTTTTTGCTTCTTTGTACAGTCCATGGGACTCATATTGCTATCATTTCCTGTTACCTCGTTTAAGCAGCCATTTCATTCATAAGGCCCTTTTACACAATTGCCATAAAGTTCACTCTGGTCATCGACTCGTTACATGAACGATCTGTTTTTGTTGAATTACGACTCTAAACTTTAACCTTTCCTTTGCGTAACTCTTAAACTAATTTCTATTAACACAAAAGAAAAGTTAGAGTGTTTTTCCAAGGCACTTGTTCGGGAGCCCTACTTTGGAAAGTTGTTTGCTTTTATCATCACGCGTTTAAAACAAAAATATTGTCGCTTGCTTTGCAAATGAACTGTCTCTGACTACTTGTCTCATCCTATGCGAGAGTGTTGTACTTGTGTTGTTAATAACCGAAAGGGTGTGGCACAGCTTGTATTTTATGTTTTGTTTTTTTTCAAAAAAAATGAAAAGGAG
>VCJI01002766.1:1705-18406 GCA_024139395.1 Backusella morwellensis | reverse complement strand
AAAAAAAAAAACAAGAAACAAATACCAATTTAATAATTCCGCACACTATCAGGTATTATGCTTGAAATAGTATAAGTCAACTACTTGAAGCATTGATTATTTTGACCTACACCCAGAAGTACCTGTAGAAATTCACAATCGGAAGAAACATCCGTAAACATTAAACTGGATTTTGGCGGAACAGACTCCGATAAGTGCTTCATTTCCGTATTAAAATCTTTGTATCAAGAAAATTGAATCTAAAGTAAAAATCTTTCTGGCGTCATGGCCAAATGAAAAGCAGTATATATATATCTATATCTATATATTTATATAACCAGATGGTTTTCATTAGTCTAAATTATTTCTTTTTTAAAAAAATCTATTTTTACCTTCTTACTCAAGAATCAAGTAGAGCATAGTATCATTTGATAGTCTACGAGTTCGTAGGTTGATATTTCCATTACTAGTACTTTGACGTAATTCTTTTTGTACCATAATATTTTGCTTTTGTTATGTCTCTCATATTCATAGTGCCCGTAGCTGTATCTTATACTTGATCCAAGCTTTTGGTTTATCTACCTGTTTCCATTTTTGTACTTAGCGTTCATAATATATTAATTTATATTCATACGAGGTTGTTGCTTCATTCTTATCATCGCCACACAAAGCAATTATTATTAGTTTATTGATCTGTTTCTATTCTATACTCTGGATCTTTACTTTATCCATCCTATCTTGTGTATTTATCTTATTCAATTCTGTACTTCTGTGTTTTTTTATTATCTTTATTTTTCTTATTTTATATCTTTATTTCTTTCTTCTTGTATAAAAAGGTCATCTTGTATATAAGAATCTATAGCAACTATACTATAACTAGTTGGTGCTCACTGCGAATCACAATAATCTTTAAAACCTAACACTTCGTCAAGCTTCTCTTTCGTACCTTTTTTTCGAAAAAGCGAATAAGAACATTATTCAAAATTTTGGTATCATCAAAAAATAAAAATAAAATCGAGCGTATCAATAGAGCAATAAAGATAATTACTGTAAAAAACAATCAGGAAAGCAAACTTATTGACGAAAGGTGCAAAAACGATAAAAAGAATGTAGCATCTGCTTGTTTCGATCAAGCGACCTTTGGGTTATGAGCCCAACGCGCTACCACTGCGCCAAGATGCTGTTTCTTGAATGTTTCAAAGTTAAGTGCTATTGACTCTGTATTTGACATCGGTGAAATGTTTAACCAGCCAATCAAACGTTGTATAATGTAGTGTGTATAGTAAACCATGACTATGAAATTGGTGTTCGGGCTGGAATCTACAGAAAACTTTCATTCTTGTTCTCTCATTTCATTACTCAGAAGCATCAAACACATTTTTTACTTCTACAACACTAATAATAACGATAGTGATAAATCCGAGTTCTATCATTGTAGTATTTAATAGTAGGTTTGTGATTAACTGAAAATTAACACACAAAATGTGTATGTTTTCTATTTATAAAATAATTGGTGAAAAAAAAATCTTATTTTAGTTAAAAATGACCACTTTATTTTCATTTTTCACAGACACATAATTCATTTTAATTCATAATTTTGAGTTTCATAAAGTGACAGAAAAAAAATTCTGGTTGTTTCTGAGTTTTGATCGACTTTAAAGCTATTTTTATTAAGAGGCTAAGTAAGTTTTAAGGAGAGAATAGTGGTATTTATACTCAGTGTATATTTAGATCTGGCTGATCTTTTTTTTTTTTAAAAAAAAATAGATGTGTCCATATTCAACACTTATGATATTAATATCATTCACAACATACATTTAAATTACCTCAATCTCTTGGCAATGATTTGAGGATACCGTTACTCTTAATAAAATATAGTAGCATGCTTAAGTAGATCACATTTTTACATAAAAAAACATATACAGTATGCATATGTAAATATATTTATTTAAAGTAAGTATTAAAAATAAAGTACACTATGGACAGGATATTTTATGTAAATATGTCTAATGAAAGCGTGTTTATTAGCCTTATCCCAAACTCCATTGCTCGCTTAACCAGTCATAGCTAATAAATGCTTCTTCGTTGGAACATGTAGGGGGTGGTGAAGGCTGCTTGGGTATCGAAATGGTAGTGTAATCATGTCCAGAGTAAAATGCAGCCATTTTACCGTAACCTTGGGGACTAATAACTCTGTATTTTGTGAATGCGAGAAGCCAGTTTTCTATATATGCACTGTTAGATCCCGGTAACATACGTTCAATATTTGCTTTCTTGCGCTGCTCTGCAGTCCCGTATTTATGGCTGACTTGATCAATTTCTATATGTTCGATCGGTAATCCAGTAACAACCATTGTAGATTTATAAGCAATGTCTCCAAAATAGACAGAAGATAATTTTTTGTCGTCATTGAGTAAAGCAAATTGATCCCTCAGATGCTGTGAATCTGTTATCAAAAAGAATACCACGTGCTGATTTGGTTTGGTTTTGTATTGTGCTAATTCGGAGGCACAGCGAAAGAAATGGGCCCATTTATCCAAGCCATTAACATCTTTACTCGGATCTGCCAAAGCACTGTCATCGGTTCGGATTTGAATACCAATAGAAAGTATAGAGTCCATTTGAAAAGCATACTTATAAGCGTTTAGAAATCGTCTTGCTCCAATAGTGGGTCTGAATAGATAGTTTGTGATGCACTTGAATGCATTTTCTTTGGTGAGACCAAGCTCGCTGAGTTTTTGAGCATACCCCTCGTGATGATTGAAAACATTGACAATGTAGCCTCGATTAGATCTAACCTGTACAAACGTTTGATTCCAAATCCTGTTAAAATCTGTATTGGATCCTTTAGGGAGTATTGTTTTCGTAATAACAGGTAGTTTTTGATTTAACATTTCCACTTTTTGATAGCCCAATAATTCGTTCTTTGAGTCAAATAATTTCTTCATTTCAACAGGGTTGTGGGTCCAATTAATGGAAGGTTGCTCCCATACTGTTTCCAACGGCAAAGGGTTATGCTCATCCCAATTCAAAAGATAAGCTCGATCTGTTAACAAGCCATAAAAGAATGTGGAAATCATACCTAATATAATAATTAAAAGTTGTCTATGAGTGCCTTTTCTCACGTTGTTTTTTATATAAATATCTACCATTCATCCGATCGCCAAGACCTCCACAACCCCTATTTTTATTCTTTTCAATGGCCGTGCAAACGTATGAAATATATCTTGGTCTGTTTTCTTTTGTGATTCCCGGTTGAAAAACTCCATCTTGATAGTTTTTTAAAATCTCCAAGCTTTTTTCATGTAATTGAGTGTATTTCTCTTGCCATTTTCCACAGTCACTTTCTTGACCGTTGTCCCATTCATCAGTAAATCCATTCACTTGGTTTATTAGCTGAGAGTATTTTTGAATGTCTTGAGAGGAAGCACGTTTTACCGCATCCAAAAGAGCACTATCCGGTGATGGAGGAGTATAACTACCATCTTCGCTTGGTGGTATAATGATTTCATTTGGTAAGTATGAAGCTTCTGTATCGGATTCAGACGAACTGAACAAATCTATGTAGGTTATATGGATCAAAATGAGATTAACTTACTTTTTCTTTTTTGTTACAACATATTACATTTGAGGATTTACCTGGATAGAGAAAAGAGGATAGTGTTATACTCATGATGGCAGCCAAGCTAATGAAGGTGATAGCTTTGGCAAGCTTATATTTTAACATTAGACCATTTTGAGGATCGTTTCCCAGTCGATGGTATTCTACTGTCATTTTGTTTTTAGATGATTTTCAAGAAAAAAAATAACAAACAGGAAAAAGAAAGACTAAAATATAAAAAGGAGCAAAGTTTGAAATAAGAAATTAAAATCAAATTTAATAGGACAAGTTTGTATTTTGCACTACCTTTTTTTTCTTCTAAAAAATAGAGCGGTGGAAATAGAGGAATTTAATATATGGTATATCTTTTATTTCTGCTTTATTTATCACTTATCCTTCACAATAGTGGTCGTCTAAGCTTTATTTAATTTACTTAGATAGTTAACCTCGCAGTGAGTACTTATCCCAACATGTATGTGGCTGTCCATGACCTTCAGGAAGTCGAAGATCAATATACCATATTTGGTAATAAATGATATCATCGATGAGTGATCTGCAACATATTTTGTTACTCAAACTTATTAAGGTTTAGCAAATGGTATGGGCGATATGCAAAAAGCATTATTTTAATAAGCAATATGTTAAAAATATTTACTCTATTTCAATATATGTTACTACATGAAGGCACAGCTTATATTTTATTGCAGCGAAATAATAACAATATTTGGCATTTTAAAGAAATATCAAATATGCTGGAAAGGCACTAAAATGGCGCTATATTTTAATAAAAGAAACCCCGTTTAAAAAAAAGAGATATGCGTCATCATCGCTCTTTTTTCTTCTCTTTGTGGTTCTTTTTTTTAAAAATATATTTAGACCTGGTTGGTGTGTGTTATCTTCAATATGTTCTCTTAACGGAGTGAACTAAATTAAGTTATAAATGATAAATATATACAACGATGCCTTTGGATTCGATTCGATCGCTTTGTTATTATAGAGGGTTTTACCAATTTAAATAAATTTAATATGGTTTTCAATAAGTTAGGTAATTATTTAAAATTGCCAGATTTATTCGTACCAAGAAATTCATCGTTCTCGAAAATCAATCGGCTAGATCTTTTTTCTTCAATCCGATAAAATTTACCATATTTGGAACTCAAGAGTATATCTTTGTGTGTGTGTGTGTGTGTGTGTCAGCAGTGAAGTCAAGATCAGTTCTGAAAACATCGCAAAAACAACGTTGAATTGTATTTGCAGTTTTATCATAAATGCTTTTTTTCACTACAAATAATAATGCCATATTGTAATGCTTCCAATATAATACTTATTTAAGCTTTTTAGTAACAAAATAGTGGATCAATGATTGATAGAAGACGAACACGCTTCTTATATAGTATGTTGTTATATACAAACGAGGTAGGTGTATCTAATACTAATAAGGAGGATGACGCTGGGTTGATTGTTTTATGCTGTTTCATTGTTTTAATTATTTATCTGAAAGAGTCCCTGACTCATTATTTCTGCAGAAAAAAATAAGTAAAAATGAAAACTTATTTATTTCTTGTTTTCTCTTTCTTTCTCTCCCTTTAACTAAGACATACAAAAAACGTACGTCTTTACTTCCAACCAAAATGGGAACAGTTACCTCGAACCATGGTAAGATACATTCGGCAGTGTTTATAGTGATGATGCTAATTACTTAAATTTTTTTTCTCAATAACTTGAAAGTTTTTATCAACTGCTTGGAAATTTTTTCTCACTTGAAAACTTTTCTCAATTATTTGGAAAACCCTGTAGTGAATCATCACTTTTCATGGCCCAGTCCTTTTATTTTTTACAACAATGAAAATGAAGGAAATTAGTGAGGATTCATTGTATTTATATTCACGTCGTTTTGGTTCTTTACAAGAGGTAAGGACAATAACCCGTTCATTTGGGAATATTTCTTATCTGAAAGACGTCTCTCTAATTTAATTTGTAGTGAAGAGTAGCGGTATCCTTAAAAACGTACCTTTTCCCCCTTTTTATTATTACGAAATTAAGTCTTAAATATTGTTTACGACTTATCAGTTACCAAAAATGAAAGCGACAAAAAGAGTGGTATCATTTAAATTGCCAACAATAGTATTCAGAAAGAACACCTCATCTCCTGGTCGAGATACAAAAAAAGGTAGGCTTGAAATTTTTAAAGCGACTCATTCGATATTGTCTAAATATTCATGATTTTTACAACGTAAAACCTTTTGTAGCCGTATTTGTGATTCAAGGATTCTCGTCAAAATCTTTTAGAGATACGAAGTTTACCAAAGACAAAGATGACGTGTTCTTAAGATGTAAACATGATCTATGGGCAGAAGACTGTCGTTTCTATTCAATGATACTATTTCTGATGAAGTGCTCAGCAAGGAGCCTATGAAACCAATCGTAGCATTGTCTTATTTCTTGTGCAGACAACAACGAAACATTATTGCCCTCGAAGATAATGATGACAAGGCTCTTAGAAATATTTATTCCGTTGCTGCACGTTCGTCCAAGAAGCATGTTGAGAAGGAAGTGTGCCAAGAAGAGGAGTACGTAGAGGTGGTTACAAATACAAACAAGCAATTTAGCAAGATTGTGACATGCGTAGACGATTATGATAAATAAGACAACCCGGTTATACTCAAAGGATCAAGAAATATACAGAAGATGGTGTCAAGTATACAAACAAGAAGTTGATGGCAAATAAAGAAGATATCACCGTGACACCCATTGGCCCAGAGAAGATCAGTGCGGATAAATACTTTGTGGAGTGCCAAAAAAAGAAGTATGGAAAGAGCTTCAGATGGAAACCCTGCTATAAAAAAGGTCGTGATCGAGGCTTGATTAAGAAGTACTCGTCTGCTTTGTCCTTCAAAAGTGCATATCATAACCGAACTATCTAATGTTGTAAATAGTTATATATCATATTTCAAACTAAATACTTGCTAGTTATTGTTAAATAAAGAATGAATGGATAATATTCTAAAATTTTAAATAATAATATGGCCAAAGAGATGTCGTTGGGGGGGTTTTATCAAGTATTTTTGTGGTGCAATCTGAGGTGTAAATGAGATTTTTGAGGGCACGCAAAAAAAAAATCGGAGTACGCAAATTCATTGGAAAATATCAGCAATTGCTTCATTGCAAACTGTCTTTTATTTCTTTCAAATTAAACATATTTTCCATCATAATAATATCAGCATCTTATTTTTTGAGCGTAACATGCTTTCGAATTTTGGTAGCCTTTTGTGTACCTTTGACATCATATCATCAATTAAAGTTCTTTGAATCAAGAATGATGACGTAAAAAGTGACCGTAGTTGCGGGTCCTTAAAACTTTTTTTTCTGTATCTGTTTTCTTCCACGCTAAATCCATTCTTTCTCTTTGTTAAAATGTCAGCACCTGCTCAAGATCCCGCTGTTGAGGAAAAGCCTCAAAAGACCGAAGAACAATTTTTTGAGTAAGTTGGAAATGGTACTTGAACAGTTTAAACGCGAAAAAACAAGAATGTTAAGTATGTGACTTAGTGATGAGGGTAAGCCCATCTCTAAGAAGGCTTTCAAGAAGCTCCAAAAGGATAAGGAAAAGGCCGAGAGAAAGGCTGCCACTGCCGCCAAGCTTGCTGCTGAAAAGGCCGAGAGAGACGCCAACAGTGTAGTATGTATAAATGGGAGAATGGGATATGGATGGACCTGTGTATTGATTCCTCTGCGTTTTTCTTTTTTCCGACTTAGGATGTTTCAGAAGGTCGTTATGGTAAACTCCCTATGAACCAATCTAAGGAGCGTACAGGTAATTAGGAATTGAAAAGGAAACATAGGTTATAATGGAGGAGCGATATTAAATGTATATCATCAGATACCAAGTATGAGGACATCACAAAGATTGACGGTTCTCGTGCCGGTGAAACCATCACTGTTCGTGTCCGTGTTCAGACCTCTCGTGCTACCGGCGGTAAGATGTGTTTCTTTGTTTTCCGTCAGGGTGTCTCCACCATCCAAGGTATCATTACTGCCGATGACAAGATCATTTCCAAGCAAATGGTTAAGTATTGCGTTGGTATTCCTAGCGAATCCATTGTTGTTGTCAAGGCCAAGATTGTAAAGCCTGTTGAGGAAGTCAAGAGCTGCACTGTCTCTTGTGCCGAACTTGCCATTGATGAAATCCACGTTGTCTCTGAAGTCAATGTTCGTCTTGCTTTCTCTTTGGATGATGCCACCCGCCCTGAAAGCTCTTATGATGAAGATGCTCAGTTGTCTCGTGTTAACCTCGACACCCGCTTAAACAACCGTGTTCTTGATCTTCGCACCACCACCAACCATGCCATTTTCCGTTTACAATCTGCTGTTTGCTTGTTGTTCAGAGAATTCTTGGTTGAGCGCGATTTCATGGAAATCCACACACCAAAGCTGATTGGTACTGCTTCTGAAGGTGGATCCAACGTTTTCAAGGTCACTTATTTCAAGCAGAGCGCTTTCTTGGCTCAGTCTCCTCAGCTCTACAAGCAGATGTGTATTGCTGCTGATTTTGGTAAGGTTTTCGAAATTGCTCCCGTTTTCCGTGCTGAAGATTCCAACACCCATCGCCACATGACTGAATTCATGGGTCTCGATATGGAAATGGCCTTCAACGAACATTATCACGAAGTTTTGGACGTTCTTGATGAAATGTTTGTCTACATCTTCACCAACCTCAAGGAACGTTTCAGCAACGAAACCGAAACCATCAAGAAGCAATACGAATTTGAAGACTTTGAGTTCCTTCCCAAGACCCTCCGCTTGTCTTTCAAGGAAGGTGTTCAGATGTTGAGAGATGCTGGTGTTGAGACAGGTGACTTTGAGGATTTGAGTACAGCTAACGAGAGATTCCTTGGTAAATTGGTCAAGGAGAAGTATCACACCGATTTCTATATTCTCGACAAGTTCCCCTTGGCTGTTCGTCCCTTCTATACCATGCCTGACCCCAACAACCCTGGTTACTCCAACTCTTATGATTTCTTTATGCGTGGTGAGGAGATTCTTTCTGGTGCTCAGCGTATCCACGATCCCGAGTTCTTGGAGGAGCGCGCCAAGCATCACGAAATTGATGTCTCAACCATTCAACCTTATATCGATGCATTCAAGATTGGCGCACCTCCTCACGCCGGTGGTGGCATTGGTTTGGAACGTGTTGTTATGCTTTATCTTGCATTGGGTAACATTCGTCGCTCCAGCTTGTTCCCTCGTGATCCTAAGCGCTTGGAGCCTTAAATTTCCTTTCTTATTAAATAAATATACAATGTTTTCCCACTTTTTTTTTCTAAAAACAAAAGCTTTTCTCTGATTGGCTTGTTTTTTTAAGCTTTACCAGCAAAATGATAAAAGATAGTGCAAAAAGGAAATAATGCATCTGGTTTTTCTATTCTACATATCAAAGGAGGGGTGAATGTCACTCTTTTCAAAGTTAACTAAACATAGTGAAAAGACAGCCTATCCTTGGTCACAAAAGAAGCTTAACGGTGTATTACCCAGGACTGGGCATGCCAGCGCTCCTTTTGGAGAGAGCAGCATTGTAATCTATGGTGGAATTTACAGAGGTTCATTTAAAAAGGAACTTGTTTTTATTGACACTCGTAAAGTATCGACTGGAGTCACTTTTTTTATTCGCTACTTGTACTTAAAATATATATCCAGATAGTTTGTCAGTAACTACTCCCAACACCTCAGGCGATAAACCCAGTCCTAGAACAGCAGCTGTCATTGCCACTCTTCACGATCATGTCCTGTGTAAAGTTGAACAACAAAGCAAAAAAAAAAAAGCTTATGATTCTAATGACAGTAATTAGTGTTTGGCGGTAAACCATTGCACGATGAACCTTACGATGGACAGTTATACCTTTATAGCACAAGCAAGTGTTTTCGGTTACTGAGCAGTTTGTAACAATAGCAACTAATTTTACAACTTTTTTTTCCCCTTTTTTTCACACAACATTTAGAACAGAAGAAATGGAAGCGTATTAAAACGCAAGGATATAAACCGATGGAGCGTTCTGGTCATTCGATTGCCTCGACCAGCGACACAGCTTATATTTGGGGAGGAAAGCAGAATAACAATTACTTCGATGATCTTTTTACGTTCAATATCAACACAGTCAGCCAAGCCCCAAGATGGGAGCTGGTTCATTATAGAAATAGACCGCCAAAAGCAAGATCAGGCCATGTCTCGGTTATCTTTGAGCAAACACTTTACATGTGAGTTAAAAATAAAATCAAATAATAAACTCGTGTTAGAGTAGCACCAACTAAATCATTTATAGTTTTGGAGGCACAGACGGTGAGGCTGTATTCAATGATCTGTGGACATTGAATTTAGCGTCTCTGGTATGGACACAAATCGATGCAAACGGGCTCGTACCAACTCCTAGAGAAAGATGTGGCTGCGCTCTTGTCGATGATGTCTTTTATATCGTCGGTGGTAAAGATAAAGAGGGTGGATGTCTGAACGATGTTTACTCGTATAGAATAAAAGGTAAGGTCACTTGCTATTATCATTATTATTATCATTATTATTTTGTGATATAATAATATATGAAAACCATTCTTTCTCATTTATAGCTAGGCGATGGTACAAGTTTCAAGGACTAGGCTCAGGACCAAACCCAAAGCATAGTCTTACAATGGCAAAAGTGAAGGAAACAATCTATGTTATAGGAGGAGATAATGATCGCATTAAGCTTGATGATAATTATGTTTATCTCTTGAATAGTGGAATGATCAACTATCCTCCTATTCCTGATTCAGTCGTTCCTGAGATTCCTGTGTGCTATTCTCACTATCCAGAACCTATTCCTGTAAGTTGTATTAGAAAAAAGAAAAGAATACAATTGATTTGTACTCAATACCAATATTTTACTCGTGTAGACCTCTCCATCGAGACCCATGTCGGTTGTTCCTGCAGCAGCACTCAAGAGAGTCCGTGCCACATCGCCACCGAAGGAACCCAATATATCGGTATCCAATCAGATCAACGACAGTCAACCCAACATACAAATACCACCGAAAAGACCACCACGCCAAGGAATAAGAAGCACAATTCAGAAAATACCCCAAAAACAAGATTTATTAAACGAGATAAAACAAAGAGACCAGATTATTGATGAAATGAAGGAAAAGGAGGATTGGTGGCGGAAACAAGTAGCCAATGCACGCAAAGAATTTAAAAGGGAGTCCGATCAGCCAGAAGCAGATGAAAACCTATTATTAGAACTCGATGGACTGCCCGAAAATCGATTCCAGTTTTTTGAAAGGCTCGTTTCCCTTAAAACAGAATTACGCCGCGTAAAGGCCAGTATACCACAGTTATTCGAGCCAATGTTGTTGCAAGTGGAGGAAGCCGAAAAAATAAAAGGGGCGGCTATTCAGGAGGCCGCTTATTTCAAATCAAAATGCTTTGCTTTACAGAAAGAGCCTGGCAAATGTGATGAACTGGAAAAACAACTTGCCAAAATTCTGAGTGAAAATGAAACGAGTGATCGATTGCTGCGTCAACTAGAGAAGAAGGCGATATACGATGCAGAATCATTAGTTGCCACCGAAGATCGTGCACATGAAACTCAGCTACGTGCCCAAGAAGCAAGCGAAGCATATACACGTACTTTGGAAGATTTGAATGTAATGAAGGCGCGACAGAGCCAAGCTGAAGCTCATTTAGAGGACGATGCGGTTAAAATCAATCAATTAAACAAGCATCTTGCCGAGGCGCTGCAGGCTCAGCCCTTGGCTGAACTCTCTGATCATTTGGAACTGGCACAGTCGGAGGCGGCCAATCTTAAGGCAAGGAACGAGACTGCGATTTTGAAACACAAGCTAGAAGAGCATGTGGCAGATCGGATACGACTTTGTAGCATAATAAACGAGCGTGAGGACGCACTGGCCATCGCACTTGGTCTGATTGAAGATCGCGAAATCCAACTCTCCATCATGAAGACACGCTTTGATTTATTAAAAACTTGATATTATTTATTCTTGATTTGGTATTTGTTATTGAAATGCTTTAATCCATTTCGTATTCCAAATAAATAAACACATCATTTGACTAATTGAAATGAAAATTTTACTCTTTTTTTTTCACATAAAAACTCTTGATAAAAAAAGAAACACAATATGTATTCCTATGGACAGTTTAACTTACCAAAACCACCACCTGTCCCTACGAAACAGAGTGATAATATTGAAATATTAAATGCAAAAGACGGTGAAACCGTGTACCAGGTACAAACCATTTCAAAGCATACAGCACTTCTTTGCATAATAAAAAAAAACTTGTGAAACATTCATATTAGCGATTTTTACTGATTCAAGGCCGTGCTGGAAATCGCACTGCTGAATTCGAATCAACATTAAATGTTGTATGCAATGACTTTCCACAAACTGCATGGCCATGTGTCGATTCCTACTTCAAATGTCTTGTGCACCTTGTACCTGGACCAAACACAATCAGTTTCGTCATGGATCAGGTCCAACTAAACTTTCACTTGAATTATTTACCGCTATTGCAAAACCCACCGCTGTCTCTTGCCATTTTTATTGGCTCAGACTCGCCTGGTTCATTTGATGTTCCATTTGAAAAGCGTAAAGAAAATACGTTGGACATAGCCATCGAGAAACTCCGTATGGCTGGGTATATTTGGTCCGCGTTTTGTGGCGAGCAGCTTTATCGTAATGGTATGGGTCGACGCACATTTCGACTGGATGAAACCTGGTTACCGGATACAGTCTCTTCGCAAGATAAAGGTGCTATGCGCAACACTGCCAAAGTTCATATTATCAGATCGAAGCATACGGTGAAAGAAATAAGAGACGTTCGTCGTGCTCAACAAAGCAAGGATAGGGATGACAGTGTGCCCAGTCTTTTCTCTTTTGTAATGGATGGCTTAGAAGACACCCCACCATTTAATAAGCCTTGCCATGTGGCCGCTTTAATTATTGATTCGCATTGGGATGTGCCCAAGCAGGTTGTAGTGGCTCATGCTGCCTTGGGGGGGGGCGGTTCAGGAACGAAGAGGCTTGGTATATTTGGATCGCACTTATTACATGCTTGGCCAGCCTCAATTGAAGATATTGCACCTAGTATGATGAATAACACTGTGACCGATACGCGTTATGTAGCTAATGATGCTAATGAGTCTGGTAATTGGTGGAAGGCATTAAATATTGGGATGGGTGCGATGGTAACTATAATTCGCTTCTCTTTAAAGTAAAAGTAGCTAATACAATACCACTTCTTTTTATTCGCTTTAGCTACATGAAGTAGGGCATTCCTATACACTCCCTCATTCTGGATCAGGTATCATGGCCCGTGGCTACAATAATTTCAACCGCACTTTCATGGTGAAAGAACCGGGATTCAAGCCTATTCCAGTTGAAGCAGAAAAAGGATCACATTGGCACCGTACAGATATTGTGAAACTTCGTTTTCACCCTGGTTTCCGTATACCTCAAGACGGTCCTCTGATAAAGAATCCTGTAGCACCAAACTTTATTCCATTGAAAAACAAACAGTTGATGATAGATGCTCCTGCAGGATTATCAATGATTGAAATGTTTGTAAATGAAAGATACAAAACTCATATTGAATTTATTCAGGAACAGAAAACCCAAGTCATGATTGGCTTAGATGAAATAATGGAAAGATGTGGGTGTCATTCTGGGGAAAAGCTAGGCATTCAAATCGACTGTATCAACCAAGAGTATAGAGAAATAAACAATCTTGGTGATTTCTTCGCCTCTCGGGAAGTGCATCTGCCTGGCATTGAGGTGCCTGTTATTAAAAGTGATACTTATGGTGGAGGCGGACTAAAAAATACCGAGCATTATCAATCGATTTTTTATAAAAATAACTTCTTCAAGCAACTACGACAAATAATCGTCTATTATGGCGACTATTTGGATGGCTTTAAACTATGCTGGCTTGATGGTACTCAAGATATAATTGGTAAGGAGCATGGAAGAATGGCAGAGGTAGATGTTTATCCTGGAGACAGCATCGTAGCTTTTCATGTCAATGCTGGTGCTTGGGTTGACGGTATCCAATTTAAATTTGCAAGTGGCCGATCGTCCAGTTGGTTTGGTGGAAAAGGTGGAAGTCGCTACACTGTGTCAGCACCCAAAGGCTATGCTTTGGTGGGAATTTTTGCGTCGGCTGGGAAATGGATGGACACTTGTGGTATTTATTACCAGACTAAAGACTCTTTTATTTTGACAAAGTCTTGAAGATCTAATATGAATGGTGTATATATATTTTTTTTTTTTTCATAAAGCCGTAAATTAAAACTACTTTACAAAAATTCATTTTAAAAAAAGTTGCCTTTAGACTTGACGATGAAAGTTCATTATTTAATTATGTTTTTTGTTCTTTTCTATTTTAGAAAGTAGAATGTTTTTAGAAACCGTTAGAGATGGTTTAAGAGTTTGTTTTTAAAACTGGTGGCAGTAGCTTTTTTTGCGCCTCTGCTATACGTAACATCTTAAGAGCATACTAATTTGGCTTGTTTTAAATGTGAAAAAAAAAAAATCTAAGAGCTTTAGCAGGCTTGACTTTGTTTTTTAATAAAGTCCATCATAAAGAATAATAGTTATTGTTATAAAGTAAATGGTGGTTTTATTATGATACAAAGCAATATACGGAGATAACAATTTATAAATTTGTGTTAAAAAATAGATAGATAATTGAATACAAATTAAAATGAGATTTGAAAGGTAAACCTTTCATAGTTACAGTTTTGAATCATTGTCCTTCCTTTTTCTATAAAAAACCAGCATGTTATCAAAACCAACTAATTTTCTTCCATTATTGATTTGGTAATCATCCCCCTCACGCTGTAAGGTGTTACTGTTGTAACTGTCGGTGAGTGTGAAAACCACTTCTCTACTTTGTTTAAGCAGAGGAATAAATAATTGGAACCATCCATCCCACTCTGTAAATGTCGGTGACGTGGAAACCACTTCTCGTAAGCAGAACCAGATCATTGGAGGTGGGCTTGCGTCCATCCGAGGATAGTAGAAAAAAGTACCTGTCCTTGATATGTATACCAGTTTTCCAAAGAAGAGAGAGAACCAAGTTTTGCACTGTAACTGCTTTTTTTGTTTTTTGTTTTTTGTTTTTTGTTTTTTGTTTTTTGTTTTTTGTTATTTGTTTGTTTTTTTTTGTTTTTTTTTGTTTTTTTGTTTTTGCTTTGATTGTATATTGTAGATGTACTAAAGGAAACCCATATCAATTGCTTTGTGAACCATGCATAGAGTACGCTGATTGTAGTCATTCCACCAAGAATAGTGTAGTGTCCTGACCAATGATAAAAGAGCAGATGCAGATCATTTCCCAAATAGAATAGAATAGACTGCTTTTCTTGTTGTTTATTGTTTCATCCCTTGTTTTTCCTTTTCTTTCCTTCTTGTAACTTGTAGAGTAGAGTACATATACAGAGCCAAACAAGCGAATGTGTTTAGCAACTCCAAAAGAAGAATAGAAGATTGTCACAAAGTAGACGTGTTGAATTGGATACCAGCACAACAAAACAAAAAGAGCTGTCTTGTTTTTGCTGTAGCCATTCATAAGCAGTAGTGATGACCATTCTCCACGGCAAAAAGACTTGAATCAGTTGTGAAATGCAGTAGCATAATGAAGACCTAGGTGTGGATCCAGTTTCATGTTACCAAGATTCCAAAATACAACAAGGGATGAGTGAACCAATAAAGTAGACCAATAGTTTTTGTAGGTAGATAAAGACCGACTGTAGTAATAATAGATAGCTTGGATAGACAGGTAGAAGACATGAACCATAATAGATGTACCAGGCTGACATTTTTGTTTGTAAACCAGGCAAGTGATGGTGCTCAATGTGTCTATTGTTGATTATAAAGAGATACCAGGCTGAATGCATAAATAGTGTAGACATGATTACCAATATAGAGGCCAATGAGAAGAGTGTCTGGTTGGAAAATAGTGAAAGTAAACCGAGCTTTGATGTGTTTGTATGCCTGGTAAGCTTTCAGATGTCTGGATAGAGTGGAAGATCATATCACCATACAAGTTTGCGATGATAATACAGTCAACTACAAAAGGATTATGTTTTGGTATGTACGGGGTGTAGGTGTCATACCATTATCAGAGGATTGAGATAATGGCGGAAAGCAACAATGGTAGAGTGTTACTTGTCATGACCAAAATAAAAGTGAGGCTTATCTTGATCAAAAGATGGCGTTCCAGTTTTGAGAACACAGTAGCAGGAATGCTTCATTGGAGAGAGCGTTATTCTTGTAGAGGCTTGGCTTTTCTTCCAATTTTCTTTTTGCTTCTTATTTGGGTTTGAGTTCATGTCTTGGAGATTTCAAAAGGTAGATTTCAACTTGGGTTTTGACATTTACACAGGTAGATTGCATCTTTAGTTTTGACAATTCCTGAAGTAGATTCCAGTTTGGCTCTTGGCGATGACCAAAATTAGTTTCCAGTTTTCAGTTTATATGAACAAGGAGAGTTCTTTCATCTAATAAAATCAAGAGTTAATATTACTATTTCTTCTTTTCTTTTTGTTTTTTTATACTTACTATAACTCTTGTATTTGTTCAGGACTTGCACTTGTTTTTGAGCTTAATTCGACCAGTTCGAGAGTTCGTTTATCCGTTCAGTCAAACTAAATAATGAATTTATTTAATATCTTTTCATAATAATACAAAGGAATGCTTTATGATTTACCTCTTGTTTGTTGTTTCTCCAGTTTTCCACGAGTTCGATCAACTCCTTGGGGACCGGCTTCATCTATTACCGATTTCATTTGAATAGAGAAAAAAAAACTGCTTTTTTTTTCCTCATCCAAATAATAAAAGAGATTTCTCCCTTTCACCATTGTTCGAAACGCCTAATCACCTCTCCAGACTAGAGGACTGACTCGACACCAATGTGTCCACACAACTTTTCAAAAAAAAGTCCACAAAGGTTTTCGAACTGCTGGAAACCTACACACCAAAAAAGGCACCAACAATGGCACCACCCAAAAATTAAGATTTCAAAAAAAGAAACCTTAACTCTCTAGGAGTGCCAGCTCAACTAGTAAAAAACTCTTTCA
>VCJI01002764.1:0-12691 GCA_024139395.1 Backusella morwellensis | reverse complement strand
AAAAAAAAAAAAAAAAAACGGGGTGAGATACTTTTTTTGTGTGCTTCTGAAATAGGGATATTTAGATGTGCATATTTGCTACTGCATTTGTCGTCTGATGTTTTCATATTGACTGGTTGGGTATTCCAAATGGTTAGGTATCTGGTCCACTCGTCCTCCAAAACCATTATAAACAGTTTGAATTAAACTTCTAGGAGTGTTTGGTGGGTGGTCCGCGGAGATTTCCCAAAACATGGCGCCTGCCAACTGTCTCTCAGCAATGTAGTGGCATTTTGCGTTTACAACCTCAGGTGAGTCATATGTGACATACTCTCTTGTTCTAGGATCATACGAATAGGAAGCCACACACTGCATGTCATTGTGTTCCTGGGCACCGGGCTGAGGCAAATGCTTATAATCATATTGCCCTTGCTCCCAAGATCCTTTACAAACACCTTGGTATCGACATCCTGGACCATCTGTATTACAAAAACCGCGACCATACAACGGCATTCCCATGACAATCTTGTTGGGTGGCACACCTCCCGCCATAAAATCATTGACGGCCTGATTTGTATTGAGTTTGCCACCAAACAAGCCTGACTGATGACCGGTCACGGCATCCCAACTTCCGCAATAGTCGTAGGCCATAAGGTAAAACAGATCGACATAGGGCTCCATTTGGCCGAGGCGTAGTTTTCGATAGTGCTCAGGACCACATGGGACAGCCACTGTCAATAACAAACGAGGTGTGTGTAACTGCTGGCATTGCTGCTGATATGCATCTAGACCCAATCGAAGTTCATATAGTAAATGTACATAATCAAACGCCTCTTTATCGTCATTGGGAAACTATAATACAAAAAGTCAGTTATGCAATCTGGTACACGGCTCATCCCACCTGGTTACCTCCCAATCAATATCTAGCCAAGTAAAATATATATATATGAATATTAAATGTGTATATTTATAGCGAAAATGGGGCATTTTTACCTAATCCGTCCAAACCAAAATCTGCAACTAATTTAACACTGGACTCCACAAAGCGTCTTCTCTTGGCAGGATCGCCTGCAATGCCTGGGAACCCCTTCGAAAGCGTATAACCACCGATACTTAATGATATTTTTAACTGTCTGTTGCGTTGTTTCAAGAGATAGAACTGCTTGAAGTTGCCGTAGAGGTTATTACCACTATCGTTCCAGCTATCTGCCACTCCATTCACCGTTTGTTCTATTTTTATTGTTGATGAGTAAAAATAGGCTTATTTTGCGGTTGCATATTCAACGTATTTGGTATTACCTTGTGGAAAGTGCTTTTCAATGTCTGCAAATTTATCCTGCGGGAATGACGACGATATATTTATATACCATACATAAACGTTATATTACAAAGATAATACTCACGGTTATAACAACTTCGCCATCTGGTTTCATATCAGCAAAAGCATAAAGAATATGTGTAAGCTTATGAGCATTAGGCACGACATCAATCACGTTGAACTTTCTATCGTAGATTCCCCTACATGGTTGTTCAATTATTATTGCTATTTTGGTTTTTCTCGGAATAAATACCAGTTTGCAAAATAGCCAGCAATAACTGGGCCATTTGTCGCGGGTGGTGGCATTCTCGTTTCCATTTCGTTATTGTTTAAAGTAGAAAAGTATAGTGTAATACTCGGCGCCAAGAACCAAAAATGGATTACCAAGAAAAAAAAATTAAAAAGTTACGCGCCTTTTCATTTTTCCCGAAACCGAAAGACTACCAAAAAAGGCAATAAAGACAGGTTAAAAGGAAAGGCCGCTCAATGTGGTACCATTGTTGGAGAGAGAGAAAAAGTCTATTGCTGAGCATGCCATTTCCTTTTCATGGTTAAATTCGCCGTCTTAAAAAAGAAATGATAGGATTTAAGCTAAAAAAAGGGTGGCCGATGCATACATGCACCACTTTATAAATCCGAAAATCAGGATTGATTCGAGAACATTTTTCGTATTTTATTTGTTTTATTTATAAACTTGCGTGTCTATTTTTAAAAAAATAAACATTTACATCGTGATATCACGATGGTCTGCTTAATAAGTTGTATTGTAGTCGCTGTCTATTATTAGGAATCAAACAAATCTCAACATGACATGGTGTGCTTGAATAATAATGTGCTTATTAATAAAATATCACGTAAAGTTTAATACGATGAATACATGATCTACCACGATTTTTTATTTATTTATTTATAATAAATGAAACATTTTCAAATTCAATATTCTGAGTCATATTGTCGAAACCATACGCTGATGTTCTTGTAGACATAGTAAAACAATCATGGTCAGGAATCATATCCCCATTTTAATATCACTCTCGAATCCAGCTTCAAACATAAATCTTTGGAAGTTTCCCAGTTGCTGTTTTTAAAAATTGCCATCAATATCGAGGGGAGTGGAATGGATAATATCCGCCTTGCCATTTTTACTATGGAAGTGGTTATGCTCATAAACGTAGTCTGGCGAATAGCTCCACTTGAGCCTATGATCCGGTACGTTAATACAAATTCAAAGAAAGACCTAAAGTACTAAATGCTGCTAAAAAGCCCATCTGGGGCTTTCTATTTTAGTGATCATTATTAGAAAACTAAAATCAGTAATTTGATTTATTCCAAGTCTATCAATGTCTATTGAATACAGACACTCTTTGATGGGATCATGATACACGGACCTCTGTAAACAGATACTAGACTTCTGGGTTCTCTTCTACTACGGCATTTCTCACAAACTCCTCTTAATATTTGCCTCCATATACAAGGACAATAAGGTGTGGTTATCAATTTATCAAAAAAAAAAAGAGTTATCTGCTCAAAATGTTTGCAAATCTTTTTTGGATGGCAAGTCGTTTTCACTTTTATTAACCTTTTTCACCCTCTTTTATAGCTGTAATGAACAATCTCCCTGTTGAAATATTACACCATATATTTACTCACCTTGAATTAAAACAACAAATTACTTTTACGCTTGTTTGTCGCATCTGGTGGAGCGTATTCGATGCTTACAGCTTGCTTTGTACCCTTTCAATAAAAGACGTGCAATTTCCAAAGTTTATGGAAGTGATCAAGCAATCACCTCACCTTGCAGGACAAGTAGGAGAACTGTACCTTTTTACGCGTAGAGACACTGGCGATAATACACAAAAACTATATGATATATTTCCTTCCACACGAGTGATAGAAATAGTGCTATATGCTCCCTATGATGATAGTGGTCCTTTTTATCCTACCCCTATGGGTCACACACGTTCGAAATCAAAAGTTGAATCCCTATCTGATGTATATTATTGTGGCTTGGCGTTACAAATGGTAGAATGCAACGTATGTGATCGACTTGAGACGCTTCAGTTAGACAGCATTTGGAACAGTAGTTATGTTTTGCCTAAATTAAAAAACTTCCCTATTTTAAAGAAGCTTAAACTGAGCAGAATAATCATTTGTACAAGGGAACTAGAAGCGATACATGAAAACATACGAAGTATCCTGGATTTCTCGATACATAATGCAGCTTTAGGTTTTACCGGTATCACATTTGACATTATACCAGATACGTCAATTACAAATTTTTCAGGAGGTTCCTGGTGAGATTAATGTTTTCGAATCTTTTGATGCTGGTGCTACTCAATTAAAGGAGTTGCGTATGAAAGGCTGTAGAGATATAGCACTATTTGAAGCTCTTGGTTATTCTAATCAGGCCAAATATATTCAGGCACTTTCCTTGGAGTCCTGCAAAAATGAACCGCCAACGTTTTTAAAAAACATGTCAACACTAGTGACATTACAACTAAATCGTAAAGATCCCCGTAGGGCGCTGCATGTTTACCTAAACGTCCTTATAAACGCATGCCTGGATACTCTCAAGAACTTATCCATACACTCATCCTATATAAACTTGAACGGACATTCAGCCGGCAAGTGCTCTATTGAAAATTTGGACATTGATTGCCCATTACTCCCGCCAGGTCTTGGGGATATCATTTCTTGCTACTTTCCCAAGCTGACTAAATTAAAGCTTCAAGGCATGTTAACTCGCAATTTAAGTCTTGTACTTTTAAACCATTCATTTTATGAAGCTTCGATTTATCTAAAGGGCGCAATTGGATATAAGTGCGGCATCTACTTTGAGTCATCAAGCCAGACACAGCCCCAGGTTTATCTTTGTAATAAAGGTACGGACAATAGGATCTCCTCGTCAGTTGATGACATCAAAAAGCTACCCATCCTGTCGGTTGTGACAGGTTCAGAAAAAAAGTTGGACTTTATTTGCTCAGACAGTGAGACCATCAAGGTGGTTAACATTTAAAAAAAAAAGTGTTGATAAGTAAAATTGCAAATTGTAGTCTTCAGTGATATGATTAGAAAGAACAAGCAGACTATGTGTGCATGTTTTTTTTCTGGAAATGTGTGTATATACAACGGAACAAATGATTTTGAATTATCGATCCAACAATGGGGTGGACCTTGTAAAACAGTAACGTGCACTAGCCTCACTTTTTGCATGTGTTTTGTAGCACGTGGTCCCTGTGCTAGCGATTTTCTATTCCCATCAGATTTGTATTTACTACAGAAGAAATACATGTGCATCGATAAAGGAAAATAACTGCCAAAACAAAAGTACAAGGTAAATAAATGTTACAAACATTGTTATTATTAATATATTTTTTTCATTTTTTCATTTTAGTTAAGTAAAAATCTATTTTTTAAATCAAGGGAAGAAAGGTAGGAAAAAAAAAAAGAAAAAAAAAGAAGTGAAGAGGGTCTTTTTCGATTTGTTTAGTTATCCAAGAAGAAGTAGTTTCCACTAGACTTTTGTTCCTGATCCAACTGAGAGTCCATCTTGTTAATTCTGGGTCTGAAGTTGGTAGGATCACGACGGAAAGTAATCTGGAGAGAAGCCAAAAACTTATTCATACCGGTCAACAAGGATTGAGGAGAGTTGGCGGTAGCCTCGACGGAAGGAGTACCGTCATAGACAACAACACGGTCAGCAAGATAGGTAGCCATGATGAAATCGTGCTCGACAATAAAGGCGGTTCTCTTGAAGTGAATAATGAAACGCTTAATAACCTTGGCAGCAATAATACGCTGTTCGGAATCGAGATAGGCGGAAGGTTCATCAATAAGATAAATATCGGCGGGTTGGCCCAAAGCCAAGACAATAGCAACACGTTGCAATTCACCACCAGACAAGTGCATGACTTCCTGATCAATGATGTTTTCAATGTTCAAGGGCTTAATAACATCGGTGTTGAACTGAGGGTTCAAGAAGGCACCCTTGATCTTCTTGAGGAAGAGCATACGAACAGTTCCCTTGAACTTGGGAGAGATCTTTTGGGGCTTGTAAGAAACGTTCAATTGAGGGATCTTGGCGTCGCCGTCAGGCTTGAGCAAACCAGCCAAAAGACGGATAAAGGTAGACTTACCAGTACCGTTTTGACCCAACATGACGACAATTTCAGAATCAGCAAACTCACCAGCTTCGACATTCAACTTGAAGTCACCCAAAACCTTTTCCATCTTTGGGTACTTGTAAGTGTTTTGAGAGGCAACGCCAGTCTCATTTGCAGTCTCTGCAATCTTGAAGGTCAAGGATTCTTCACGGAAACGTAAGTTTTCGGTACGAATGTTACCATCCAAGAAGATATTGATACCATCACGAACAGAGTAGGGCAAGGTGACGACACCATAAGCGGAAGGCATACCGTACAAAATACAAATATAATCGGAAAGGTAATCCAAAACAGACAAATCGTGCTCGACACAAATAATGTAGGTAGAAGATGACAAGAGGGAACGAATGACACGAGCAGCGTTCAAACGTTGCTTGACATCAAGGTAAGATGAAGGTTCATCAAACATGTAGACATCGGCCTGCTGAACAGCAACGACACCGATAGCAAATCTTTGCAATTCACCACCAGACAATTGACCCACCTCACGAGTGAGAACATCCTTCAAATCCAACATATCAATCATATCCTCCATATTGTTGCGTTCATGCTTATCCTCCAAGAGTGCACTGACTGTACCACTCACCACCTTGGGAATGTGATCGACATACTGAGGCTTGATGATGGCTTTGAGATTGTCTTCGAGAATTTTTGTAAAGTAGTTTTGCAATTCGGAACCACGGAAGTATTTCAAGATATCCTGCCAATCAGGAGGGTTGTCGAACTGGCCGAGATTGGGCTTCATCTTTCCGGAAAGGACCTTCAAGGCGGTGGACTTACCGATACCGTTGGTACCGACAAGACCCAACACTTGACCAGGGCGAGGGACAGGAAGACGATGCAATTTGAAGGAGTTGGCAGAGTAACGGTGGGTGACTTCAGACTCGAGATTGGTGGGCAAGTTGATGATGTGGATGGCACCAAAGGGACACTTCTTGGCACAGATACCGCAACCAATACAAAGCTCTTCTGAAATGAAGGAAATTTTGGAAGTGCCTTCTACTTCGATACAGAGTTTACCTAAAATAATAGAAGAATTTATTGTTGGCACAGCTATTTGCAAACAGCAGGGCTTGTTTTCACTATTATCCACTTACCCATACGGTTGACAGGGCAAGCTCTCTTACTATATTATTTATGAAAAAAACAATAAAGATGAGTAAAATAATATAAAAAAACCATCGCCATCATCTCACGAGAAGAGAAAAAAAGTTTTTTTTTTTTCTTTACCATTCCTGTCTACACTTTTTTGGTTTACACTTATCAGCGCTAACAATGGCGATACGGGTAAGCTTATCACTCATATTGTCTTTGTTTTGTTTAATATAGAAAGAAAGGGGGGTTTTTCTTAAAAGTGAATAAAGTGTAAGGAAGAAACGGATATGCACTGCAGTTCATTTTACTAATAACAGATTTTTTTTTTTACAGGCAAAACTTTGTGACTTTTTACAGGCTTACCAAAACAAACTAAAAAGCCACACAAAAAAAAATCGACAAATGGGAGAAAACGATGTAAATTTTATTTTTTTAAACGATTGTCTCTGCGGAAGGCTCTGCAGTGATGATCTTTTCCATTTGTTTTGCCCTAAAGTAGTCTGCCAATGCTCTTATGATGATGAGCCATCCTAGCATCATCAAGAAGTAGGCAATGATGTCTGCATCTACGCTATCTTCACTATTGCTTGATGCCGTCTCTTCTTGCTCTTCTCCTGTGTTGTAATAGTAATCGTCTTCGAGTGTTCCACCTATTTTCATTATTAGTACTAGTATTAGTATTAGTGATCCCCTTTTCTCCCTCTTTGTGTTACGTACGACTACGAATATAGAAACCAGTTTGGACCAGAGATACGCCAAGACCAGCCCGTGATCCTTGCTATATATCAAAGCAGATCAGTAACACTCTACTTTTTCGTCCTATTCACTATACCTTGGAAGCATGTGATGTGTGTAGTAAATAAGTCAACATAAAACCAACAAATTGAAACGTCGCAGATACTAAAATTCATTGATTTAATAAGGAGGGACATAACAGAACAAAAAAAGAGAAGGGAAAAATAGGCCTGTGAGCTATTTTTATTATTATACTACTTACTCACTAAATTCCAAAAGAAGCTGAGCATATTACCTACTGGCAGACCCTCAACCAGCACCATATCGCCCATACCTGCTGGTGCTATGATTGTGGTTTGCCAGTAAGGCGGGGTGGCATCAGCGGCTGCTTCTTCATATGTCTAGTACATAATATTAATATTAGTGCTGTGTTCCATAGCCACTATGCTCTCGCTTACAGGCGGTGTCTCATCCACTTTGCTGTTCTCTGATTCAGGTTTAGCAGACATGTTTGCAAACACACCGTCGTTGGTGCTTACTGGCAGCACTGCTGGTCTATTGTTATTACTGTCCGCCTGGCTGATGCTGCTGCTCGATTCATTATTTCCAGGAACAAGCAATTGGTGTGTTTCGTGTGCGTCTTCAAACTCGTCGTTTTGGTCAAAGCTTTCTCCAAACGAGTCTTGTAAATCGCTCAGCTGCTGTTGCTCTGGTCTGTTGTGGCCTGTTGATTGTCTAGATGAGCTCTCATTTATTAGTGTATTCTGTTCTTCTTCTTCATTTGTTGCCAACTTTTGTTATTGTAGGTTAAAAGGAAAGATAGAAAAAGAAAGAAAGGTTAGAGAACGATTGTTATAATAAGAAGAAAAATGCTTTACTTTTTGATATCGAGAGGACATGGTAAGAGAATATATTATAAATAATAAATAATAAAAATAGAACGAGAAGAAGAAGAGGAGGAGGAGGAGGAAGAGAAAGAAGAGTGAGATTGTCTTATCTCGCACTCAGTGTAATAATAATAATAATATTAAGGCAATTTATTGGAAATAAAATTAAAATTAAGTGAGAAGATCCTTTTTTGGAACAAACCCTCATTGCATTGATATTAAGCCATTTATAAGAGAGATGGATGTTATTAGTGTTGTTATAACAAGTAGTATTCTTATTGTTCACTACTCTCTCTCTCTCTCTCTCTCTCCATCGTATGTTCCATACACAGCACTTCCGTTGATTGGAACTCAGACTGCATTTTCATATTTTGGGTTTATTTTTGCTCTTCCTCTTCTTATCCTTCTTTCTCCACTTCTTTCGCAACGCTTCTTGCTTGGCACAAGTATGAAGGAAACAGAAGAGGCTACCCAGCAACAAAAAGAACAGGATCAGCAACCGCCAGTGCAACTACAGCAACGTAGCGTGCTTACCGCAGATCCTAATTGGTCCATTGACACTTTCAATGTGCAAGATGACACAGAGCTGTTTGAAGAGGCGTTAATACCTCCAGAGAACTTCAATATGGTTTGCGAGCACGTCTACCGCTCCTCTTTTCCTAAAAAGAAACACTACAAGTTTTTGGAGAAGCTAAAACTAAAAAGCGTCTTGCAAGTATAATTACTCATGTTGAAAATCTCAAGATGGAATTACAAATAACACTGTGCAATCTCATAGAACGCTCATTCTCGAAGAATATCCTGAACAAAACATGAAATTTCTAAAAGAGCAAAATATACAGTTTCTACAGTTTGGTATTGCCGGAAACAAAGTAATGACAAGATATAAAATCATCCACGACTGTGATTATTAACGTATGACTTTAGGAACCGTTTGTACAAAGTATTGGCTCTTTTACAAACTTGTTGTTGATGTGTGCTTACATTTTTTCATGTTGTTTTTAGTCCCAGAGGATAAAATTAGCGCTGCATTGGCAGCTATATTAGGTAATTTACATAAAAAAAGCAACAACAAGTGTGTGTGTGTGTGTGTGTTAATGTACAGGTCATAGATAAACGTAATCACCCCATTTTAATACATTGCAACAAAGGAAAGGTAAAATTAGAAACGATAAGAATAGCTGTGGCGATTAACATGTATGAAATCGGTAGCATCGAACAGGCTGTTTGATTGGATGTTTAAGAAAGTTGCAAAACTGGAGTCATACATCGATATTTGATGAATATAGACGCTTCTCACATCCAAAATCACGATCAATGGATCAGCAGTTCATCGAGTTGTACGATGCAAAGCAGGTGTGGCCATTAGTGGATAGAAAGAACTTACCGAATTGGCCAACCCTTGGTAAGGCCCCTTTGTTTTGTGATCATGTAACGTATCAAATAGATTATTCAACATCTCTCTTTTGTAGCGGATCCTTTTACATGATGTTATTGCTCTCATTTATATTTTTCATATATAAAAAAGAACCTTGTAAATAAGTGTTTTCTCTTGTTCTTTTTTATTTTATTTATCGTAATAAAAAGGTCTGGAATGCTCTGTCGGATATATTTATATAGACACAGTCGATTCATTTGTTTTGATTCGCAAAATACTCACGTCAAACTCGACTTATGCAGGAACAAAGTGCAGATATATATATATATAAGAACATAAGCAACCAACTTGTTCCTATTGTTATCATTGACAATCACTATTAGCCAGCAAGGTTACATCAACATTTCAGGTTTTGTACTTGAAAGAAAACATTGAAATGACCATATTATGATGTATTTTTTTTATTTTATTTTAGTTTAGTGTCAAAACCATGATTATAATAAATCTAATTGAGAGATGTTTACCCTTAGTAAATGTAGTCAAATTAGAATGATAAATTGAGTGTTTGTACCAAATGAATATTGGCTAATATACTATTTATGCATCAAGACGTATGGATTTATTCATGCTATTTCATATGTTTTTAGCCCAATTGAGTTCAAAAGAGAAATATACATATGTGTGTAAATATAGCCCAAGGAAAGCAAAATGTGGCTCTTGTGCGCCTCATCAAGTGTGACAAATTCATAAATCCTCGATTTGGTCACTCTCCATAGATCCTCAAGACTTTCCTTTGATGGCAAGAACGGTGCAAAAAAGGAGAACTTTTACAAAGGTGGCTTATCATTATTGTAAATAAATTATAACCAAATTAAGCGCATGTAAGGAGACGATGAGTGGTATTGGATTTGGATAATTTGAGTTTTTATCACACTGCTCAAATGCAAAGTGGGTTAGTTGGGGTTTAATATAATTAAAAAGTGTCTGAGTAAGAGTGTGAGGTACAAAAAGGGTTTATCATTCTAGACTTTTTATTTGTGTAAGTTACGTCTGAGACAACGTTCTTCTTTTCTTATTAATATAAAACACACAACCAATTCTTTGTATCGTAGCTTTTTTTTTTCTACGCAGCAATGAAAAAAGATTCAACAATGTCTTTATATCTTATCACAAGAATGAAATGAACAGGGTAGAGAAGGGGAAAAAAAAAGATGTTGTAATGCAATAGTATCACACATAAAACCTTGAAGAAGTTTATTTTTTCTTTTTTAATCAAAAAGACCGATCTTATTATTTAATTAATACCGTTTCTCGCGTTGATAAGTTTTGCTAAAAAGTATAAAGTGTTCCTTTAGATAACTCACCTTAATATTTGTAGTTATGACTTATTATTATTTTCTCCTGCCATATTCTCCTGGTCAAGTCAGTTGTTTATGTCCAGAATAAACCCTATTTTTATTTTACATTTATCCTTTTCAAGCTGCGGATGAGTGTGTGTCAAATATAAAATTGAGTGTATGCATTTTTTTTTTTTTGCTCCGATATCAACACTACCAAGAGACTACCTACTTTATCTCTCCTTCTTCTCTCACTCTACACACACTCCCTCTCTCTGGAGGTGTTAAAGATGATACATGTGAAATGGTATCACTGTTGTTTATAAACAAAAGGCATTAAAGTTATTCAGGCAATCTATCGTGTATAAATAAGCATTGCATATTTTATTTAAAAACAAGTGATCGCAATCAGAAGAAATAGTAGTGAAAAACCACTTGCTAAATAAATCCCTGTCTACCTATAAGTATATTTAGTATTATTTTTTTTTAATATAAAATATATAACAACACCCTTTCTTCCTCTGTTCTTTTGTGAGTTCATGAGTTTCTTTTATTCGGGATATCAAAAAAGCTATTTTTGGGGATTGATTTCGTGGTCTTTGAATTTAAAAGTGACGTCTGGAATTGCAAGAGAGAAGATTTTAATTGTGACCAGAAGAAAAAAAGAAGGGATTCGTTAAAAACTTTTAAACTCAGTACACCCACACAGGAAAAATGACTTAGTTTTTTTTTCTATTTTTTCCTTACAAAAAAAAAAGACTTTGCCATTTTTTTTCATTTTTTTTTCTCTTCCCTCTCTTTCTCTCTCTCTCTCTTTTTTTTTTTTGTTTCTCTCTCTCTTATTTTTACATATATTCATACACTCACAAAAAATGGCAGATTCTTCTGATGATGAAGTTCCTCTCAAGCAAAAGCTAAATAGTAGTAGGTGTTAAACAAGAACTTATAATCCATATCTTTAACATATATTGATTGTTTTGAAATTAAAATTTGTTTATTTATTTACTCAATTGAATAGAAGTTCGCGTGAAAAAGGAACCTGCCAAGAAAATCGTAAAAAAGGAACTTGGTCAGAAAATCATGATCCCAAAAGCGGGTGATAGCAGTGACGAAGATGTTCCTCTTTCCCAAATAGTCAAGAAAAAAAACCCTTCGAATCCTACTAAACAACCCGCTAAACCTAAAAAGCGCGTGAAGAAAGAAAGTGATAGTGAGGAGGATGTGCCATTGGTATGTATCTCTTTTTTTCTTTTATTATATAAAACAATATAAAACCTGCTCCTAACTCATAAAATATGACAGGCCCTCAAGGCAAAGCAGAAGCAAAAGAAGGCAATCAAGACAGAGCCAATGGATGTTGACGCAAAGCAAGGCATCAAAAGACCACGTAAATCGGAGAATGCACAACAAGTTAAGAAAGAACTTCCTGAAAAGAAGCGAGCCAAGAGTTCTGATAAGAAGGAGGATGAAGAGGAAATTTACAAGTGGTGGGAAGAAGACAACAATAATGCAAATGAAGAATTGATGGAGCAAGACGGTTCTAACAAATGGACCACACTTCAGCACAGCGGTGTTCTTTTTCCTCCACCCTATGAGCCTCATGGTGTCAAGATGAGATATAATGGCAAACTTATCAAACTTACTCCAGAAGCTGAAGAGGTCGCTAGCTTCTACGCTGCGCTTTTAGAAACAGATCATGGCAAAAATCCGACTTTCCAAAAGAACTTTTTCCGTGATTGGCAGGAAGTTTTGAAGCAAAGCCCAAAGGTAAAAAAAAAAAAAAAAAAAAAAAAAAAAAA
>VCJI01002760.1:44192-57034 GCA_024139395.1 Backusella morwellensis | reverse complement strand
GATAATAGCTCTAGAATCTTTAAATTGCTCTTCTTTTTTTTTTTTTTGTTTATGACCTCTTGATGACACCTTGTCCAAAACCTTATCTCATTATAAACGCTTAAAAGTTTCCGCGTCTTTTAATGTGGCTTTTTGCCAAGCCAAAACAAGCCTTTTTTTTTCGTTTTTGAGATGCTTTGAACTCGGTCATCTGCGCTCGACCTAATTAAAAAAGATATCAGATAATTATAAAATGTCTTTATTAAATATCAGTTACACCTGTAACTATTTTTGATGTAAACAATATACGATATATCCTGAAAGATGAGCAGAGATGATATATATATATCAGTCTTCTTTCTTCTCCCCCAGAGCATTATAGACATTTTTATTTTATGGTAATTCGGATATATTGAAATAAATGCAAAGTGTTAGAGACTTATTGAATGATTTAATGAGGGATTTTTGCTCTTTTTTAGCTCAAACAATTGGACAATATAAACTTTAAATATACATTGATAAGAGGACCTCCCCATTATAATGACTAACCTAAATTCTCGTAAAAAAAAAGTGTCCTAAAGAATGGTCTAACTATTTTATTACTTTGAATTATCATTTTTATTATTAATTTTACAAGTTATCCCGCCAAATGTTACTTTATTTCAGTGCATAGAGATTTTCATTTTTGCTATGGTTATATTCAGATGACTTTTTTCTAAACTATACAAAGAAAAAAAAACAAATGATAATAATCAATACCATAACTATAGAATACAAGTCTAAACCTCTTTTTTGTTAGTACAATCGTATTCGCCACTCTATGCGCCTCTTTATTAAACTTTGCACAATAATAAAACCACCCTATAAATGAGTGCAAAGCGATCATATGTGTATACCTTTTTTTTTAGTAAACACGTTTATCATTGTTCGAGAACAAATCTTGCCAGTTACTATAAGCAGGATAACAACAGAAGAAGAAAAAAGCAAGTCGTTCTCTGGCCAGGTTGGATTTTCCTGAAAAGGACTAATATTAGTTTGTCCAAATCGGTAATACAATACACGTCTACGTTTTATTCATGAGGTTTAGTACCAAACTTTCTTAATACACAGATTTTTGGTAAGACACTTTTTGATTTTAAAGTTTCAGGAACAACACATCTTACTTTCTCTCAGTCATTTGTTTTAGAGTAAAATCATATTCCTTCATTCATTTAGCCAATTGAAAGCTACAGTTTGGACAAAGATCCTGTTTCGCTTCCTGTAGTACATTGTTTATTCCACTTGCTAATGACTGGAGTAAACTTTTATTTATCCGCTACCATTTTTCTGGCAGTGACATTAATAAAAATAATAAGGGAACCAATATGTTAACCAAAAAGATTTCTTCAAAAAAACCACCTCCAGGATAGAATCAACTCGAAAAAAAACATACGGTTCATTTTTATGTTAACAACCATTTTAAAAAAGCGTTTTTTATCTCACTCGTACCATTTCTACTTATTAATCACATCTTTAAAAAGCTTATTTTGTGTATATGCTAAGAATCTCATCATACTCAACTGATATAAAAATATCATGCAAATAAGAACTTGTGTTTTGATTGTATTTGAATACAGAAAACCTTCACGCACAGGGCATGAGGTTCTGGTCGTTTAGTTTAAATTCGCGCACGAATTTTAATTTTATAATACAAAATATACATAAACGCACAAAATTAATGCGCAAAATTTGAAGTGTGTATTTGTCACATTTTATTTTTTTGACAACAATTAAAACAGTTTGATTGGCTACATGTTTACATCCCGTGACTATATCACGTGATTAAATAACTCGGCCAATCATTTTCTTTGATTTTTGGGTGTTTTCTTTTCTTTTCTATAGCACTTCATTTCGTCTTAAAAACATTTTATTTTTGCATTAACACATTCAAAACACCATAAACATGAGCTCTGGAATTGCGCGTAGCCGTTTGATGGAAGAAAGAAAGCAGTGGAGAAAAGATCATCCTCATGTAAGTAATGACAGAAAATCATAAAAAGATCTCGCGCAACTCACTTTTTTTTTTGAAAAAAAAATAAAATATGTAGGGCTTTTGGGCACGACCAGGAAAAAAAGAGGATAATTCTTTAGATTTGATGACTTGGACTTGTGGTATCCCTGGAAAAGACGACGTAGGTTTTTTCCTTATCTATTTATTTATCTATTTTATTTATTTACATTCTATCAATATTAGACACCTTGGGAGAAAGCTATTTATAAGTTGACAATGAACTTTCCTGAAGGTAACTACGCAGATTTTTTTTTTTTTTGATTGTTTAACAATAAGAAAATTAATCACATCCTTTAGATTATCCTAGCAAGCCACCAAAGTGTAAATAGCGGCATTGTTTATGTTGAACTTATTTCGATTGACATTTTTATGCTTTACTCTTATAGGTAAATTCACCCCACCTTTGTTCCATCCTAATGTTTATCCATCAGGTACAGTTTGCTTATCAATCTTGAACGAAGATGAAGGTTGGAAGCCTGCAATTACCTTGAAACAGGTAAGTGTAACATGCATCAATAGTATTACTATTGTATTTTGATTAATCCAAATCCGTATCACAATAGATTTTACTCGGTGTTCAGGATCTTTTGAATGACCCTAACCCTGACAGTCCTGCTCAACAAGATGCCTACATGCTCTTCAGGTAAATAATAGTGTTGTTTTTTTTGGTTTTGGTTTTGGTTTTACTGACTTTTTTTTTTCTACAGAAAAGACCAAAAGGAATACGAAAGACGTGTCAGAGAGCAAGCAGCTCACAACAGACCTTAAGATAATCACGTTCTCTCGTTTTTTCTATTATTCTTAACATGGTTTCGATTACTATAGTTTTGATTAAAGAAAGAGAAAAATACTGAGGAAATAAGTAAAAAAAAAAACAAAAAGATGTATAAAAAAGGAACAAAACAAATAAAAACGGGTTTATTAATAACATAAAAAAAACGGATTATAATTAAATAGTACACAAAACTTAAATGGATTGGTTTGTTTGTATTTTGTGATCTGCCGAATCTACCTTTTGGAGATTAAATAATAAATGAGAATGTCACTCATCAAAGAGCATCTGAAATGCTTCTGCACTCTTTTTGAAACTCAGTGCAATCTTGACTAAATGAATTTTTTTTTTCTCATTTTGATACTCTCTCTCTTTCTCTCTCATTCATACACACACTCACTCGCCCATAAAGATACACTTTGGTTTTAGGTTCTATGTCTGTAAGTGAACCCTAAAACTGACCATTTTATAATACTGAATAGCAGCAATAGCATAGCTTAAAATCTTCAAAAGAAAGAGGGGGAGGATTGGGTGTCCCCAAAAACCTTCAAGTACCAAGCATCATTCTGCGTCTATTATGTCTAATACCGGCTATTATTGGCAGTGTTCACAACCTAACAAGAGCCTGGTCTGTGCCTCCTCTTGATAGCACTGGCCTGTTTGAGAACAAAAGCACTCCCCTTATTCATAGTGTAGCACTATTATGGGTAACTTTCTTGACCAATCGACACCATTTTATCCATAACTCATCACATATACTCTAGTCACTTTTAGCAGGCTATTGGAGTTGGATTCTGACAACAAGCATGTTAAAACGATGGCTTCATCATTACGAACTCAATAGCGCCATTGTACGCTTAATCACCTTGACAGTCATCAGTTGGTCGGTCTATGGCTTCCTCAGCTCACATTATGGCATTGATCAACCCATCTGGAAATGGATGACCATCTGTTTTATCTTGCTCATCTCCAACATTCTTAAAGTCACTCTGGCATCCACACCAAAATATTATTCTCGAGCACAAGATCCCCACGACCCTCGCATCAACCATAAATCAACCTTTGTAAAAGTACTTTTACTGCCACTCACTGTCGTCGTGTTCATCACCATGTTTGTATCGCTATATCAAGTAGGCACAATGAGAAAGGAGTCCGCAAGATTACTGGAATTACAAACAGTGATGCCTACAGCAGCCAAGCATCCTGAACTTGCAGATGCCCAAGTCCGTATCATGGTGATTGTTTTATCTGCTTGGACACCCAAGAGTTTGACAAAGCGTAAAACGTTTAGAGAAACCACCCTCAAATTAATGCCCAAAGATAATGAGCACATTTCCTATTTTTATCGATTTGTGATTGGTCAGGCTCCAAGCGAAAGTGTCGAAATGAATATGGGACCTTTGGTGCGAAAGGAGATGGAGGATTATGGAGATGTTTTGATATTGCCTTCTTCTGATCGTTATGAGGATCTCAGCAAAAAGGTGTATTCCAGTATGGAATGGGCTAATCAGTACGACTTTGATTATTTTATCAAGACAGACGATGATATATTTGTTAGATGGGATACAATTAGCAAGGAGATGGAGTTGGCCGGACGCCAGCAACGTTACTGGCGTGGTCTTGCTTATTGGTAATAAGAATAGCAATTATACTATACTTTAGTATATTAATAATCTTTTAATATAGGAACATACCTCCCATCAGAAACACAAACAACAAAAACGGCGAACTTCAATATCCTCTTCCTATTTTCCCTCCTTACACTGCAGGTGCGCTTTACATCCTCTCCCGTGATATTATCCACCTTATTGCAGGTGTAAAGGGCCCACGTGTGTTTGTTAAAAACGAAGATCAAAATCTCGGTATTTGGCTTTTCCCATTCAACATTTTACCCATCCATGATCGTCGAATTCAGCAGATTGATGTATGTGAAGAAGATATGATTGGAAAGCACTTTGGTGACTTCGGAGAGCCCGATGCAATTGGAGGCACAATGTATGATATGCTGGATAATCTTAAAAACGGACGTAAAATGTGTAACGGATTCAAGGTATCCGTCTGTGGTATGTGTTATCCTTGTCACGGTAAAGGAAACCACTGGAAGGATTGGAACTTCAACTGCGATAGTAAAAAGGGTGTAACGCTTCTTCAGCTACCGGAACTTACTATTATGGATTAGAGTAGGATACCTACTATTTCTTATTTTCTTTTTCTTATTAATATTGTAATTTAACAATACGAGTGTGTGATATTCTCTCTCTCCCTCTCTTAATAGACATGTACTAAATCCTATAAATAAATAAACAAATAAGCATTAAAAACGCACTATTACTAATTGTATATATTTTATATTGCACATATAATAACATTAATAGTATTAATTAATTAATAAAAATGCTCACAACCTCCAAGAACTGAACAGCCTTGACTTGGCCAAGACAATTGTAACGCAGACATTTAATCAGCAAGCCAATGGTGACTCAAGTTTATCTTTTTTGTGCTTGCATTTATAATATTACCTCTTATGTATAATCTTTGCAGTTGCCCTTAGCCTTATCTATACTCAATATCCTAAAAGTAGAATAAATTCATTACTGGATTATTACTCTAGCCATTTGTAATTAACCTTGCACTGGGAGTACTGGTGGATGTATTTTTACAAGATCTCAATGCTGAACAAACGACTTTGATTTATTTGTATCCCATTTAGTGCAATGTCACACGAAAATCACTTGAAAATCATCCCTACCAATGTCTCATTGCTGGCAGCATTCGCTCAGAATGATGTTGTTGTTTTTTCTTATTTTTCGCTTAAAACATGTTGGAGTTCCATCGAAAGTTAGACGTATTAGTGCATCTTTAGCATCATATACATTATTGATGGATATTTGAAAGAGCATACTAAAAAGTTCACCAATAAAATAACATCATAATAAAACCAAAAACTAAGGCTATTTCCCAAACATGCAATTATTATTAAAAAAGTCTATTTATTATAGTGGGATATAAATCAAATTCTAGATTGTATTGAGTATTTTTTTTTTCTTTTTTGTTAAGCAGCAAGTGACTGTTCCACGACAAGACCCTTATAGATACCATTTATTTCAAGAAGCTCCCAATGAGTTCCTTGCTCTGCGACAATACCATCTTTGATAACACAAATAAGATCGGCATTTTGGATAGTAGAGAGTCTATGAGCAATAGTGATGGTAGTACGACCACCCTTTTCAAGGATATTATCCAAGGCAGCCTGTACAACCTTTTCAGAGTCACTGTCCAAGGCAGAGGTAGCCTCATCCAAGAGTAAAACTGTTGGCTTTCTAATAAGTGCACGAGCAATGGCAATACGTTGCTTTTGACCACCAGAGAGCTGAGAGCCTTTGTCACCAACACGGGTATCGTAACCATCAGGTAGACTGATGATAAAGTCATGGATATTAGCAGATTTACAAGCCTCTACAATCTGTTCTTGAGTCACAGCACCATGAATCTCATCATCGACACCAAACCGGACGTTATCACCAATACTCATATCAAACAAAACGGGTTCTTGTCCAACAAGTGCCTGATGAGCTCGAAGGTTACGTAAAGAGAATGATTTTACATTTTTGTTGTCCAGAGATGATTGGCCTTGAGAAGGATCATACCATCGCTGAAGCATACCAATAGTAGTAGATTTACCACAACCTGATCCTCCTACCAAAGCTACGTTCATACCAGCCTTCCCCTTTAGGTTGAACTGACCAGAAAATATTTCATTTTCAGGACGAGCAGGGTAAGAAAAGGCAACGTCTTTGAATTCGACATCTCCGTGGAGCGAACCAACAGCTGGTTCTAAACCTTCCAAGTCACCATCCATGTCAACTTTACGGTCGAGAATCTCAAAAATAGAAATGGCAGCAAACTTAGCCTTTGTGAACGACTTGGCAAAGGTACTGCAGCGACCAACTTGTTCACTGGCTAGAATAATTGACATCATGGAAACATACATCTTTTCAAAGTCAACAAGGCCAATCATGATGAAGCGGATACCAGCATAAAATGCAAGAGCAGAGGTGTACATCATGGTACCTTTTAGGAGAGCAAAACCGATAGAAGAAAGAACGGCTTTACGCACAGCCAAACGATGGGGTCTTTCATTGGCCTTAGCATAACGATCTTCAAAGAAACCTTGTCGATTTAATGTAGTCACTGTACGGATTTCCTTCACAGCTTCTCCTGCAATTTCTCCGCATTGGGCATTGGCCTTTTTTGTGCTGTCTTCATAGTTCTCATATATATAAGTCTCATAGTAAGTAGAGCCAATGATGAAGGGCGCCACGCCAAGTACAACAAGAGATAGAGCCCAAGAATAAACAAAAGCAATAATAAGACCTAATAGATAAATAAAATTGTAAGTACTTCTTAATAATCAACTTGTATAAATAAAATTACTTACCAACAACAATTGTAAAAAAGACTTGTATCACATCACCCCAAACCTTGGTAACCATTTCATTCACATTCTTAGCATCAACAGCAAGCTTGGAGGTCAACGCACCGGTATTGTTATCATCTTTATCAAAGAAACCGACTTCCTGCTTCATATATTGGCGGAACAAACGACCACGGAGACGACTAGAATATTTTTCACCGGCGACCTCAAAGCAAACAAACTGTGCACTGTAGCCAATGAAACAAGCAATACCAATAATAACAAAAATAAAGGCATAGAGATTTACACCTTGGAAGGGCTCTGGGCTAAGGTTATATCCGGGTGCAATGATGGAAGTGATGACTTTGGCAAAGACAAAAGCAAAGATGGGGAAAATACAACCACCAATGATAGCACCAACAACGCCAAGAGCAATATCTCGCCATTCAGGTCTCATTTCAGACAAGACACGAGTCACAGGAGCCTTTTGAGACTTGACAAGTTGTTTTCTTTCCTTTTCTTTCTTCAATTTCAATTCATAAGCTTCCAGATTAGCTTCCTCCAGCTTGATGGTAACACCGTTCTTGTGATTGATGGTATCGCTGCTACTTCTGGAAGATATACTTGCACCAGATGTAACAGTCGCATAATTTTCATAATGTTTATTGGCTTCAAGCTTTGCAATAAGAGCATCATCTTCATCGAATACATCACCTTCCTTTAATATTTCTTCTTCTTGCGACATGAGTACTTCCTGCTTTTTGACAAGGCCGGCATAAAGACCATCAAATTGAAGTAGTTCCTGATGTGTTCCTTGCTCAACCAATTCGCCATGGTCCATAACCACAATAAGATCGGCATTTCGAATGGTAGAAAGACGATGAGCAATGACAATAGTAGTACGGTTAGCAGCAGCAGCATCCAAAGCATGTTGTACGAGACGTTCAGATTGAGTATCAAGGGCAGAAGTTGCCTATAAAAAAAAAAGAAAGGAATGAACGTTAGTATATACATGTTTAAATAATTAATAGAAATAAATACATTACCTCATCGAGTAACAAAATAGATGGATTCTTCAAAATAGCACGAGCAATAGCAATTCTTTGCTTTTGGCCACCAGAAAGCATACCACCATGATCACCCACCATGGTATCATAACCATCAGGTAACTTTGATATAAACGAGCGACAATTGGCTTCAATGCATGCTCTTTCAAGGACTGACTCAGTAACACTTGTACCTTCAGGAACACCCAGTAACAGGTTCTGTCGAATAGACATATTAAATAAAACAGGTTCTTGACTAACAACACCGAGCTGAGATCTTAACCAGGAGACATCCAACTGTTTGATATCTTGACCATCCAAAAGAACCTGACCTTCACGTGGATCATATAATCTCTGAAGAAGCTGAATCGATGTCGATTTTCCGGAACCAGATTTGCCTACAAATGCCACTGTCTGACCAGGTTGAATTTTTAAATCCAGGTCCTTCAAAATGGGAACATCAGGACGAGTAGGATAGTTGAATTTAATATGCTTAAACTCAATATGACCCTCCAATTTATTGGGTATAATACCACGAGCTTGTTTATTAATTTCAGGAACTCGATCAATGGTTTTAAAGATCTTGTATGCAGCACCAGATGCGCTCGACACAGCTGCCAAGTTTTGAGGAAGTTCCATAAGAGACATGGCACCCATCATCAGCGCATAAAAGACCACCATAACAGTGCCACCATCAAGTTTACCAGACACGATAAGTCGAGGAGCATACCAAAAAGACAGACCATACGTGGCAAAGAGGATAAACATAAATATGCCAAATCCGAAACCAAGAGATGTACCACGTTTGATACCAGCACGGAGGGCCTTTGCTAATTTGATTTCATAACGCTCTGCAAAACGATCTTGCAAGGAGAAGGAATAGATGGTACGGATACCAGAGAAAACCTGTTCAGCAATGGAACCAGCTTCAGCATATTTGTCTTGCGACTCAAGTGTATATTTCGTGATTAGGTAACCAATAGCCCCACCCACGATCAGCATAGCAGGCACGGCAGCAAGCATCACAACTGCAAGATTCCAACCTTTGACAAACGCCACCACAAAGCCCGCAATAAACTGAGAAATACAGGTTATCATAAACCCAAACTTCTCGGAAAGGCCGTCTTGAATAATCTGGGTATCCGAAGCAAGTCGCGTTGTCAGTGAGCCATCATCGGCTTTATCAAACCAGGACATATCTTGATGCATGACGGAATTCAAATAGGCCTTTTTAATCTGTCGCGTTTGGTTTTCACCGGTAAGGACCCAAAAGCAATTGGAAAGGTACGCAGAGAAAAGTGTTGCTGTGCCCATATATGCAAATATTTTTATGACTGGCAATGTGGCAACAAGTAGGTTTGTTGTATCCCCTTCAACAAGCGCAGCAGACAGTGTGTTGAGAAAGGTGGCCAGGAATATTATACATGCAGGTGTCAGTGCACCGGTTCCTGCAGAGAGAATCACTGCAAAGAAGATGAGCACTCTATCCGACGTACTGGAGAATCGGAACATTTTGTAGATTGGTACGGATTTTTGCTTTTCCTTGTCTTTTGATTTAAATGCATTGAGCCATGATTTCTTTTTTATGTTGGGTTTATCAGACATGATGATTTCTGAATTATATTGTTGTGTCATTAAAAAATGATATATTTATAAAAAAAAGGAGGGATCGGGTGAAGAGTGTGATACTTTATATATCAGAAAAAAAAAAAAGTCAGCAAAAGATGACAAAATGCAGAACAACCTCTTTCCGTAGAAGAACCGACTTTTCTTTGATCCGTGGCGAATTTTTAATTTCTTTTGTTTCAACTACAGCGAATGGTGGTCAACTCCATGTCACGCTCTCTTTTTTTGTAATATGAATTCAAATCCTCTACCAATACATGCTCATCTATATACGAATGAATTCACTCTATCTAGGAGATAACCTGATGACTCATATGTCGAGCATTGACCTTTAAACTTTTGGTTACAACACCGATTACAAAAATGGAAATTCTGTTTGTCCAACTCTTTTCGGATTTTCCGCCTTTTGATGATTTTCACTCAAAGGCGCAAATCCCGAAGTTAATTTTTTTGATTTTTTTTGAAAAATAACTTTTCCATCTGGATGGTATAAACTCTATTTTGTTTGTTATTATTCCTATTTTGAACAATTTAATATAATCCAAAAGAAAAAAAAAAGTTGGTTTGCATTGTTTCTTTTTTTTTCTTACTAATTCAATCATCCCACCTGTCGGTTTTGTTTGCCGTTTTAAAGCTTATTGATACCAGCACAAAAAGAAGCCATTTTTCTAGGTCTACTTAGCGGGGGAATTCCCCTACTATTTTTTTTGTGGCATTTGTGTTACATTTTTAATGGTCTTTAAGCTCCAAGAAATCAAAACAAAGTCAACTCTAGTCATCTTAAGACCAAAATTAATGTATACTTTACTTTATCGAAATTTAGACAAAGCGGATAGAGAGAAACTGATTGCATCGATGATCTTTATACAAATGTACAAATACTTGGATATAAAATTATACCAATGTATGGCCATGAGCAGAGCATGTATTTAAGAAAAATTATTTTAAACTTCTGGTGAAGGATCATTTTATACAAAAGAACTTTCGATTGTATCATTTTACTTTAAAGTCCCTCTTGTTCCCGTATAAATAAATAAATAAAAACTCTATTTTACCATTACATCAAAGTATCATACCCAATTTAGCGTTCAGCAATATAAATCAGAAATCACAAATTTAGTTGTCATGTTTTTTTAATAATATTTAATATGTCTATACCGCCAGCAAACAGTCTGAGCGATGGCAATTATATAAATGATGTCAATTAAGATGAAACTACGCCTTTTTTCCGGATTCAACTTTAATGCAATTAAAACAAAAAAGTTAAAAGTTATAATTTTAAAGGGAAGGTTTTGCATTCAGGGACAAACGATTGAGAGGAAACATATCAACCTAAGTCGCTTTAATTTTCATACAGGTGTTTTTAAATAACAATTAATAGAATTGGTGGTAAGTAAAGTCTATTTAGATACTTAAACATATCTCTCTTGTTTCATTATTTATTGACATATTGCAGAGAGATTACCTTTGATTTTTTTTTCTCTTATCAGCCCTTTGAAGAAAAAAAAAATTACTTAAAATTTAAATATTTCATTTCGTGCTGACTTTTCAGACCTTCCACTTTACTTTGGCAAATAAAAACATCAAAAAGCAATCCCCATAAATTGATACCAATAAAAAAACACAAAAGAAATCGCTCCTAGGTGGGCTTGAACCACCAACCTCCTGATTAACAGTCAGACGCGCTAGCCAATTGCGCCATAGAAGCTGTTGTTGCAAAGTTTAAAATTAAATTAATTATTTACAGCATATAAAACCGGATAAATATTTATGCATCCAATACGAACGTGTGAAAAGGCGTGCGTCAAGTATTTTGACAGTCACCTTGGTGGTTTTAAAGAGGGGGAGATGAAGGTTCTTAAAGAAGTACATGATTTACTATTTGACTTTTGCAAACTGCAGAACCTTTTTAATTGTTGTATTTAAATAAGTTTTTTTTCTTGTTCTTTATTTAGGTGGAATAAAAAATCAAACGTTTGCGATTATATAGTGTATTTTTAATTTGTTTAGATGTTTATAGTAAAAGAATATCCAAGTTGAAATCTTTCATTTTGCATTTAAAAATTGACGCTGTTTAGGCTTTGAAAGTGCTTCTATTAGCGCTTTTATTAGCAATTAAAACAAAGAAATTAGATTAGTTATAAATTCTCACTTGTATTGATTAATCTAGGAGTATATATACCAAATTAATGTAAACTTAGACTTGTGAATTCAACCAAAATAGAAATTATTTGTAGCTTTTGGATCATGGCTATTTAGTAGAGAAAAAAAGACACATTAGATGGGTAAGTTGTATTTATTTATTGATAAAAATAAAGTTTGAGTCTTTTATACTTGATGAATTTAAACCAAATTACAGAAACTAAAGATATACATGATCTTTACAAACAGTAGAGGATAAGACTAACTATTGAACCGAGTTTTAATGAAGTATATATATCAACCCCAATGATTAGTTTGTTTGGAATAGTATCGAATATAGTTGGATGTTCTATTTTTTTTTATATAATTAATTATAGCAATGGTGCCTAGCAATGAGTAAGAAAATCAACAATCGGATGCATATGTATATTTTATAAGGTGATGCGATAAGTAGAAAAGCGTATTTGTTCATTAAATTATAAAATATTTATAAAATAAAAAAAATAAAAAAATTGATAGAACATCAACCATCCATGGATATCACCATAGAAACACACATCGAGTATTTTAGCTGGATTCTCGATACTCCAAAAATGGATATGAAATGCCCTTATGCCCACAACAGCGTACTTGGAATATGTTGAAAATATTTTCTCTTTTCATTTATTCTTTTCTCTTTACCAGTGTATCGCTATCTTGATGTTGCTATTGCTATTATTGTAAGACGACATTTGATATGAAAAGATCAAATTGCAATAGTGACAACCGGCCATGATTATGTCACTGAAGTGAATTCTAACTCCGTTATTTTCA
>VCJI01002760.1:23103-36764 GCA_024139395.1 Backusella morwellensis | reverse complement strand
ATTTTTTTTTTTTTTTTTGTACAAGAGTAAACATTACCGTCTTTTGTTATTACATGGGTGCCGCCTAATGGTGTTGGTGCACGATACCTCAAGACTTCTTTAATGGTACTTATACAGAATGGAAGAGAATCTCTATCGTCAAAAGTAGGGATTCTTTTATTTGTTTTAATGAAGGCATCAATTTCATCTTGGATCCTCGTTTGCAAATCTGGCCTGTTGCATAAAATGGCAAATGACCATGCCAAAACAGTCTCTATCGTTTCCTGGCCGGCTTCCAAAATATCAGCTAGATAAATAGATGAATATACTTTGAATCATGTGTAAAAATTGTTTCAGACTTACTTAACAGAGCAATTTTATCGCCTTCTTCTAGAGGACTTCCTTCATCCAACGTCTTTACAAAGTTAATCTCCTCTTTTAAAAGTGCTTCTGACATAAGCCGTCTAATAATCCTATCTCTGCAGTTTGAAAAGTGGTTCTTCATCTCTACCTTGGTGTTTGAAAACCAATCCGCTATGGCCATAACAGGAAGATAGTTTGAAAGATCGTTTTCGATACCACCATATACGATATTTTTTTTAAACATGGCAATGATTTCGTTTACTTCGGGATCATCTAAAGAATCGAAGCGTTTGCCAAGGGTCATGATGAATATAATGTTTAGGGTACACAGCTGGAGATATGAAGCTGGGATCACACTTCCTTCTCTCTCGGTTCCCTCAATCAACCTGTTGCACATATCAATGGTTTCTTTCTCAATGTCCTGTTTAAAGTGTTGTATCATTTTAGGTGCCAATATAGAATGGTCTTGTAGGAAAAAACATTAGCTTTTGGGTTTTATAAACCATCTTGTAATACTTTACATCTTTCTCGTCCATCTCTCCAATGCGCTTTATCCCCAAACAGAACCCCTCTGATATAAATAAGGCAAATACATAAACAAAAAAGAGAAAAATTCATCAAGTTTTCAATTTACCTTCCACCATGACTATGAAGCTTAGCAAACAAAGCATCAAACGCCGCAAAAAAGATGCTACCATTCTGAGCAAAAAGCTCATGTGCCAGCATACGATCACCAATGCTGATCCAATTCTGAACCCCCATTTTAATATTAATGATGGGTCCATATCTTCTGTGCCATTCTAAAACTTGTTTATGCGGGAACTCTCCAAATGAAATCAGATGTCCTTTTTGACCCCAAACATTTATTAAAGTCATTGTTACCCTGAATTGAAAAGCACTTACCAATATAAGGATAGCAAGGACCAGGAACTGGGATTTCTTTGGTTCCTTTCTTAGCCTTTTTCTTTAGGGATAACGATAGTGCTGAAAACACAAGAGTGGTGGCAGCAGCGATACCAAGGTAAGATGCCACCTTGTCACGATTCAGTTGGAGAGAAAGTTCCATTTTTTTTTCCCAAAGTAACTGGATAACTTGAGGGAAAAGAAAGAGAGAAAACCAAATGAAAGATTTGAGGTATTTAAATTAGTCTTCCTCATACTCACTTTCTGTGCATTGACGCCCAATGTATTATTAAGGGGATTACAAAGAGTCAAAGTGGTATTACATATTGTTATCTCTCTATTATTTTATTTTAAATTCTATACATTGCTAAAGAAACGAAGTTTAATAAATTACATTTCATCCTGTGAATATAATAAAAAAAAAAAGACCCCATTAAATATGATATTTCTAACGGGTGCGAGAAAACGAGTGTTGGTTTTTCAGTGGCAGTGATAACCAATTTAAAGGCATTAAGAGTTAAAAAGCAATTGCATATGATGCAAGATTAAAAAAAACCACAAATGGTAATGCTTAAGGGGGTATGCTTAAATGTTTATTTTGGCAATAATTTGTTTTGTCCCAACTGTGTGGTTCATATCAAAACACCGTTTATTGGAGACTTATGATATGCAAACTCGAGTCTGATAGTTTAATGTGTTGATTTTAGCCAACAACATTTGAAGGGATGTAATATATTTTAAATGCGGGATTTATGCTACTTTTGGGAAAATGGTCCAATATCCTATACATTGCCTAACAATTTAATTGCCAACAGCATGATCGCTATTCTTTAATAAGCCTTGTAGCTTTAAATGCTGCGTGTTACTTCCGGGAGGTTTTAAATGTGAAAGCTTTTCGTATTCAAAGTATATACACGTAATTAAAACAAAAGCAGGATTATTTTTAAGAAAAAAGTATATTTTATGTACATTGTAGCTCTTTTTTTTTTAAAACAATTATGTAGTTGATAGCATTGATGGATACAGAGTACCCTAAAATTAGTGTCGTTAGTTAAAATAGACTCATATGCGACAGTATTGAATTATGCTTTATTTATGTTCACATCAATTAATAGACTACTGCCATTTATCAGAAACTTCCCGAAAGTAACCGCTATCTCTATGCATATTATTAATAAGTTTATTTAGTACCAATGGATTTTGATGTTACCCTCATTCAAAGCAGAACAAATTTGGTTTTTGCTTTTTCACACATATTGATTATACCTTTGCTATGAGTAAAACTGAAGTTAAAAAATAAAATGGTTTATGGGGAACACATCAAGAGTAGGGGTTTATCAAGTGCTAGATATACGCCCAAAACTAGGAGCCTCAGGGAACTAAATTTTAAGAGTATTAATGTTAACCGCATATGTAAGATACATGGCATGTATAGTATTTGCTAACATTATTTAATTATCTTTGAGGCAGGTTTGCATGTACGTTGAGATTCACCTCAACTATACATTACTTCAAAAAAAGAAATGTTTGATAACGAGACTTTTTCCTTTAATATAGACATGCTTAGATAGTACTTCATATTAGTTATAGGTATCAATTAAATGCAACTGATCAATGCTTGGGACCAGAAAAGTCAAAAGTAATGTACAAAAGAATTCTCCATCTTCCACAAAAGTTTGCATATAAGAGAATCGAGGCTCTCTATCTTAACTAGGTCTATGATGTTATCGATTAAAAAACTGCAGGCAAGGGTGTTACTGAAATAAAAGTCCAATGCTCTTCCCTTTCGCTAAGTAGCTAAATAATAGAACTCATTGATTTCATTGAAAATTGTTGTTGTATGCCGCAAATACCCGGTTTTAGATTCTTCATATTGAAGTGGCTTTTATGATAGTCAAAGGCCCTTTTTTAGTCAATTATAAGTAGATCCTTTTTAGTTTTTCTTTTTGGTGTTAGTTTCAAAAGTGGAGAGATTGTTTTTAATTTTTAGATTCAAGTGTTATCATCACAGATTTGGCAAACACTTGCTATATCCTGTTTCAAAAAGTTAAAAGAGCGGTGGGGAAAAAAAACATTTTGGTCTTTATAAAATAAACCAAGCTGGCACGAGAATAAAAGTTGTAAGGACAAACCTATACTTTGACTTTTTAAAATCAGATGCAGCATATAATTTTGATAGAAAATATTTGTTTTCTTTTTGAAGTATATATTTGAATCATAAAAATAAAAGTATGAGGGTATATCGACAAAGAGGGGAACATACTTCCTAACCTTAATTTTATGGCTTGTATCATATATTTTAAATTCAATGTTCTTCAAAGAAAAGTAGACTGTTTAAAATTAATGCATAAAATGAGTATATACTCCACACTATTCTTTATTTAATTATTCTGAACCTTACTTTTTTAATTGAAATAAAGGCTAAAACGATGTTTGTTATATATTTTTATACTCAACAAATGAGATACAAGCAATATACTTTTTCATAGACTTTTTTATAGAACTTTTTTGGTTCTAAGTATTTATGCTACTCTTTTTTAGGAAAAAAAAATCGATCAGATCACTTGGTCTGTATACCAAAATCAATTGCTTCTACTCGTCTATTTTGTAAATGAAATATGAATAAGCCATTAAATGTCATTAGTTCCGGTGCTCAAAATACAGCAGCTTGCGCTGATTTATTTGGGAATTTTAATAATTGTTCTTAAAGTATTTTTTCTTCCATGATTAGGTCATTCGATCTTTATACATAGTCAAAAGAACATATATGGCTTTCATTTAATTTAAAACTACTTTCTACACATTCACTATTTTGGACTATCCTGTTTATAGGAATATGATAGTTTTGTTTCTTCTGAGCAAACGAGAATAGTCAAATCATTTATTACTATGGACCTAGTTTGTGATGGGCAGAAGCTTTGGATTTTGTTGGTTGACAGCAAAAGGGTTCACTTTAAAGTTGATCTACCCTTGCGTGATAAATGAAGCTCAAAAAAGTCCTTAAAAATGAAACATTTACATAATATCGAAACTCCTTTTTTGGGGAAAGGAAATACTCAAATGAACAGTGCCCCAGCTGAGTCCATCACTTCAAAAAGAAATAGAAGAAAGGAAAGAAGGAAATAAATAAATAAATAAAAAGATCGATTTTTTTTTAAAAAAAGAGAAAGCGAAGCTACATCCAATGTTTACTTGTTTAAGTAAAAAAAGAAAACTATATTTTTTTAGAAGATAACAAACAAACATCCCCCTTTTTTCGGGATCATGACTATCATTTTTCTTTTACTTTTCATGTTCTGAAACAATAATAGTACCTGCCTTCGTCAAAAAAATAATAAACTGCTTAATAAAGTTTGATTCAAACTGAAGCAAGTGTCCTTAACAAGAAAAAAACAATACGGAGATGGTTCCGATTTACTTCCCGCCTCTTTGTTCCCGCATGAAATGGAAATGAGTAGAGGGATGGATAGTAAAAACACAAAATTTGTAAAATAATTGGATCATGTTCTCTTTATTATTTACTATTAAACAAGGTATGGTATTATTCTATTTTATGTGGAAACGGTAATGATGATAATGGATGAATAAAAAGTTGTGGGAAGGCGTACACAATAGTTAATGCTAATATAAGAGTGCTTAGATGGTAAGTGGAAGCATTCTGGTATAAAAAATTCATATGAATGCATATAAAAGTAAATTAACTTTTAACTTCCACCCTGATAGACCCTGTAAAGGTCAGACATCGATTTTGACATTTTGGGTTTTCCGCCCACGTTAAATGGTTTTTCTTTTCACCGAAACTTTCTAAAAATATATAAAAAGGATGAGAGTTTAGACCAAGATTTTTTTTTAGAGTTATTATTTTTTTTTATTACGATTTTCTATTTTCTTTCTTTTTGTTTTTTAGATATACTCTCAGTTTATACTTCTTTTCTATAACATTTCTTGTCTTTTTCTTATTCTATATCAAAATATATGAACTCATTTATTAAGCAGACTAAACTCTACACCGAAGAAAGTTGTTTGCGACCCTATAAATGTGAATTTTGCGAAAAGTCATTTTATAGACTCGAGCATAAAGTACGTCATGTAAGAACTCATACGGGTGAGAAGCCTCACCATTGCACGTTTGAAAATTGTGACAAAAAGTTTGCAAGATCAGATGAGCTCCGTCGACATACTCGAGTTCATGAATTACCAAGTACAATTACTATGCATTTGAGAAGAAGGTCAAGTAGGTCATCTATCAGTAAGTCTTCTCAGGAAGACTATCTCCGTCAGCAAAAGTTTTGCTCCGTTCTCCGCTTAGCTACTCCTGTATCACATCACCAACAGCAACAACAGGCTCAAGAACAAGAAACTAATGCGCCTGAAAAGCCTCTTCTCAATATGGGTAGACTATCTGGAGTATCTATCCTTCATCACTGCGATGCCAATGGATGTTTCAAGTCCTTTTGGCGTAAAGGACAATTGATTCGACATTTACAGAGTTACCACAGTGTATCCGTGACCACAAAGGACCTAGAAGATAAAGGAAGAATGAAGATGTTATTGGATGAATCACTAAGTCTTCCAACTCTAATATCCACTCGCCGGTCATCTGATGAAGACTCATTTGCCTCAGATTTATCAACCATTGCTGATAATATATCTGAGAAATGTAGCTTTCATAGTAATTCATTTGCCGAGAAGCCTCCCATGTCCGATACTGCCAAGCGTTTTACTGATGAATTGTTTTCGCAAAATCCGTTCCGTATATTTCTTCCACCACTAAAAAACTCCTCAAGTAGAGGGTTGGCTACCAATGCTACTCCATCGGGAAACAGTTCTTCTAACTCTACGCTTCCTTCTATTAAAAGCTTGTTTTCTGATTGATTGGTTCTCCCATTTTTTTTTTCAACCATTGTAATTTTATTATAACCTTCTTATCATTTTCTCTCACACACCTTTAATCAGCTGTAAATTGCTAAATTATAATTACATGTACATAACAGTTATCATCATTTAATAAACATTTCAAAATAACTTATTATATCAAATAAAGAACTGATTTAAAGAAGTAACGAACGTAATAAAGATATTAACCTTAAATCTTATGTATATACCACGGAACCAATATTACTGTTTGCTCCATACAATGATTGAAATAATGTCATCGCGTATATTGTATGCATACAACCCCGCAAACACCAAAAAGCTGGGGAGAACCTGTGAAGATTCTTATATTCTCCAGACTGCTTATTCAATGGATAGTGATGAATTTAATCTGCTTTATATATACATATATTCTCTTATTTGAGTGTTTTTGGCTAATTTGATACTTCAATTCTTCAAATATGTGCAGAATACTACTTAGTCTTACCAGAAACCAGAGACCCGAAACAAAAACCAAGGCAACATAAACTTAAATTTTTATACATTACCAATTTGCCTCTATTATAATATTAGGCACTGAACAATACTACAAACTAAACATAAACATGTATAGTATTTTCTTCTCTCTCTCTTTCTCTACCTTGATCATAAATAAAGAAATGGCACAATAACAAACAATAGTACAAAAAAAACAAAAAAACAATATTTATATCAAAATCAATATACAAACAATAGAGTAAACTTTTACTATGATTCTTCTAAATAATTATATACATTCTTTCTTTATTGCTTCTTATGTTCTGCTTCCATTCGTGCCTGTAATTGATCATTCACCTCCTTTAGCTGAGCTCTTTCACCTTCAGGAGCTCTGAAGCGCCAGCCCTTCAATTTGCGACCAGCTTGCTTTTGTCCAAGCTTGCCTTGTTCCTGATCCAACTTGCACCATTCAGGATCTCCTGGCCATTGAAAGACCTCGTCAAGAGTGACGATAGCCTTTTTATAAGCTGCTTGAGACACTTCCATTTTACCGTTTCGTGCCTTTTTGTGAACAGTTGCATAATTCATGGTACGCACTTCCTGTACATTGACACCGTAAATGTTGGTCAAATAAGAGTGAATGTCGAACTTGTTGCAGTTGGGAGGTACTCGAAAGGCGACTTGGTTGGACTGGAGGTTAGGTGCTCTCACCATTTTAAATAGAATGTTAGGTAAATAAACTTTTTCTAATAAGCGATATTAGTATATAAGTTTGCTTTTCTCTCTCTCTCTCTTTATTGAACATACTGAGGCCTTGACGGAAATTAGTAGCCATGGCAATATGGTAATCAAGGGTAATTAACTGAAGGGTAGGGGTCAGAAATAAAAAATTCGTTCAACTTGTCAAACACATAAAGTAAAAAAAAATAAAAATAAAAATACACCAAGGGCGTGACTGCTAAATCATCCTTTTCAGTCTCTCTTCTCTTGGAAGCTTTATTTATATCATAGAGAATGGAACAGCTGCAATTTAAGAATCTTTGACCAATAGCAAACTCAAACATATTGTAAAGATGATCCATATTACGTGTTTTTTCCGCCTTTCTTCTTTGGTTTGAAGTTTGAAGTTAACTTTAGGTCTTGTACTCAATATGCATTTTAAAATCTAATAAGAAGTGATGTTTGCAGTGGCGAATAAATGAGCTTTTTGTACTTTTGTTTTGATCAATGTTTCCCACGGTACTTTGCATCTTTTGGATTGTACCTTGCTATTATTTTTCATTAAAGCCACAGTAAATCATTAGGCCCGTGCAATTCCAATCCCGATTTGGATGTTTAAAAAGAAAATTTTAAGGACAATTTATTTCTTCACCCCTTTTTTTTTCTTTTACCCTGATTTCCCCGTTCACTTCAGTTTTTTCTTTTTTTTAAGTGAATGCCATCTTATATAGCTTGTTCAAAACTAAACGCAAACGAGACAGCTTTGTGTGGTGGTATAGCTGGTATGAGCACAAGGTAAATGCCTTCATATCATCTGTTATTACATTTACTCAATGTATATATATCATTTATTATTATAATTATTGTAGACTCGCTATTTCACCCTTGGATGTAGTAAAGATTCGACTCCAAGTTCAATCCCAGCCCTATTCGATAAGAAATATACTTTTATCTCAAAGCAATGTTAAATACTCGGGTATTATACAGACTTTTAAAACAATCGTAGCTGAAGAGGGTTTCAAGGTAGAGCTTCTTTTGCTCCTTCTTGTGTTTCTATAATTAGTCGAGCTAATGTATATATATATAACATTGTATAGGGTTTATTTAAAGGAAATATGGCAGCTGAGTATCTTTATTTATCATACGGAGCCGCTCAATTTTATGGATATTATTCTCTAAATGAATATTTTACCAAGGTACAACAACAGCAAAACACCATCGCTTCTTTTTATATGTGAATTGTGTTTATATCTGATCTGTTTTTCGTATATTTTTTATTAGCAAAGCACTATACCATCTGGGGTAAGATCGTTTTTATGTGGCATGCTAGCTGGTAGTATTGCAACAACTATTACATATCCCTTTGACCTATTACGTACACGATTTGCAATGCAAGGTACAAATAAGGTACAAATGTGTTAGATTTTTACATCAAAATGCTATTTTATTCTTCAGCTTATTCTTACTCATTATAATTTTTTTTGTTTATAGGTTTATAGAGGCATTCCTAGTGCTTTATCGGATATATATCATCGAGAAGGTGTAAGAGGATTTTATCGAGGTCTAGGACCTTCGATCGTGCAAATCATGCCATACATGGGTCTTATGTTCTTAAGTTATGAATGCTTATGTAGTGCTTTTGACAGCTTAAAGGTAAAAAAAGAAAAAGGATCTGAAACAATTTTCAATTCCAATCGCTCATAATTGTGAATTAGAAAAGGGAAATGATTGGAGATAATCATAAACGCATAGATGATATGGTTTGTGGTTCATTGGCTGGTATTATCAGTAAAACCGGTGTATTTCCTCTCGATGTGATACGAAAACGTTTGCAAGTTCAAGGACCACATCGTACAAATTATGTCCTATCATCAATACCATGCTATGCCGGAAATTCAGTCCTTCGATGTATGCAAAATATCATCCGCTTTGAAGGATTTTTGGCACTGTATAAAGGATTGGTACCGGGATTACTCAAGGCTGGTCCTGCAGGCGCCGTCAATTTCCTCGTTTTTGAACTTTCAAAAGACTTTATCACCCACATCAAGGAAACTGGATTTCAACTTATTCCTGAAAAATCACCATTGGCACTATAGACAAGATTTCTTTAATTATACACACGCATATACGCATACAATATTAATATATATACAGCATTACATTATACCAATTCAACTCAATTTAATTTCTACTAATAAATAAATTAATCAGTAGATACATAGGAGATGTATATATACATGCATTCCTTTTATTACTTTATAAACAGTTTTTGATTATTCTAAATTTAAAGGCGGAGGAAGGACTTTACTTTACGGTATACAGCAGACCAGTCCATAATGATAGGGGAGCATAGTAAAAGAGATATGCCAAATACATACATTAAAACTCGGAAGTTATAATAATCCATGATTAATCCAGCAACCATAGGACCTATGAACATGCCAGCAGAGTAAGACATGTTATAAATAGCGTAGGCTAAAGACAGACAGAAAGAAAAAAAAATGAGTTTTGAATATCTTATTATGAAAACTCCATATCTTACCTTGAGCGTAAGCTGCACCTCCCTATTATATCATAAATGAAATGTTTAATTATTTTTCTTTTCAATTTTGCACAATATAATTGATTTAATTACCATTTCTTTAACGACTTCTCCCATCTCTGGTAAAAGAGGTGTCATTGTGAGAGGATTGGATAATCCAAGTATGACCAATGGTACAATAACCATATAAATTGATGTATAGTGAATAGCAACAACAGGACAGATAATAGCGGTTAAAATCATACCACTGGCAACGATAGGATGTCTACCAATCTAAACATATTTTTGTTAGCATTCCTAGCTTTTAATTTCTTTCTTTTCCTTGTAGCTTGTACAAAAGCTGGTCTCGTTCTCTCCCCTCTACCCATCTTGTTTTTTCTCAGGATTGAGAGCCGGATTGAGAAGGTTTCTCAAATTATGATTGGTTAAAAGGTCCGTTTAACCAATTAAAATCCAAATCAATCCTGAGAGCTGATTTGTAATACAGACCTTTTTTAAATACTTACTGTGTCTGATAAGTGTCCAACAAGTGGTGATAAAAAGGCAGGAATGACCATCGACATAATAATCACTAGATAAATAAACATCTTAGAATATAACCTCCTTGTACAACCCGAAAGATCAAGCATTTTGCACAAATCCTTACCACCAATTAATGAAGCAGATGCATTATATTCCTTCAAAAGATATACAGATAAAGTTGGCTCAATTCCTGAGAAAACAGATGAGCTCACCATAACACAGGTAACACAGGCAATAACGCGCTTGTTTAATAAGAGATCAACCATAGTAAGTTGCTTGTCTGGTTTGTTAGTATTATTTACAAGAGGAGTCGTTTCCGTAGGCTCGGAGAGAGTTTCTACATCTTCTTCACGTGCTGCTGCTACTGCTGCTTCAGATGATTTGCCTGAATGGTCGGGCTCAGCTAACCATGCAATAGCAAAGAAGTTGAGAATAGCTAAAGCTGCACAGAAATAAAATGGTGCTGAGAAACCTCCATAATCAAACAAAAATCCTCCAACTGCTGGACCTCCCGCAAATCCAAGGGTGTTTGCGGCAAGTACTGTTCCCATAACAACACCCAATTTATTTGTGGGATATACATCTGCGAGTAAACTCAATCCAAGTGACCTTAAAAAAAAACTATAAATACCTTTTCTCACCCTCTTCACTTTTATTCTTGATTCTTGACTTACCAGGATGCACCTCCTGCCATACCTTGAGCCATACGAGAGAGTACAAGAACGGGGTAACTATTTGCAGTAGCGAAACCAAGGGTAGATAGAACCAAACCAACCATTCCACCCATCATTGGATATCTTCTGTTCTGGTAGCGATCAGAAATGATGGCAAAGATAGGGGTAGCAAGAATCAAACCAATGGCTTTTCATTGGAGCGTTAGAAAGTGCACAGGGACAGAACAAATCCTTCTTTTTATTACCTGATGAACCGAATAAGAATCCGACCATAGTTGAATCTCCCTTTAAGCGTTCAAGAACAATGATTGGAAGTGTTGGTAAAATAACACCATAGAAAATCATATCACTAAGTTTTAAGGTGTATATACAATAAGGTTTCCTTTTTTTTCCATTGTTTGTTTATTTTTTATCTTATAATAATATAATTACGTGAACAATGTAAAAGCAACGACGATTGCAACTGATATATTGGCACGTCTGGCTCTCGCCCATCTTGATAGCTCCTGGTTTGGCTGGGTCATATGACACTTTTTCTTAACAGAATAGTAAAAAGAGAAAAAGAAAAAGAAAAGAATATAGAAAAAATAAAAAAGAGTTGAAAAATAGGTAAGAGCAAAAAAAAAATATTTAGCTTTTAGGTAACATTTCCATTTATGGAATAACTTTCCGGAGGAAGGTGACATTTGCTGAATCATTCGTGACAGCTTTTCATTTTCATAAACAAAAGGAAAATACCTCTGAGGTGACATAAAATTCTGATGACAGTTTCGCTATTTTTTGCTTATGTAACATCATGTCAATTATAAGAATGAATTCATAGTTTAAATTATTGATAATAACCAGTTTTGTATTTTTTCTTTTAAAATAAAAAAGACAAATAGGATTTAAGGTTGAGAGGCTAAGGTTCGTGGCACTTTAACTTCCTTATTTGTCGAAATACATAGTCAAAATCATTTATGCGTCTCTTGCCTTGAAATATTCTGGAAAAAAAAGGTTTGCATGTTATCAAAGTGTACGAATGATTAAAAAGGCATGATTAATTATTAATTTTAAATAAAATCATTGAGAACTATAAACTACATGTATATCTTTAAGACCATGAGGAACATAATATATAAGTGAAGGTCACCTATAATTTTAGTAGCGTGTTACGGTGTACCATCTCCCTTCATTTCTGGGATAGGGGTTATAATGAGACTTAGAGCATTGTGAATATTAGCTACTTATGTTAAAGGTAACAACAATAATCATAGGCCTTTATAGATCCTTTAACAGGCCTCGTGACTAAACTATGCCAACTTCACCAAAAGCTAAAATAATGCGAAAAACATACTAATAGAAATATCAAAATTGTGAAATACTTGATTTTGTTCTAGACATGTCCAGCGATTTGTCCTATAATGAAAGTATCTTTTCTAGAACAAGCGCTGGACATGTAAGGACGACGAAAATGAGAGGGGTGCTTTTCCATAGTGACTTGAGAGTGATGCTCTTGAGATTTAATCGGTAGGCGCAGATTAAGAGGTATTAAAGCTAAATCAACAGTCGTTCTTTAGTTCTATACACACACGCTATGTATTTTATAAATAACACTGCTGATACAAACTCGAGTGAAATGCAATAATAAGTTTTCCTGAAAAAAAGTAAACAGCTTAAATTGAGAAGAAGTCTTACAATAGAAATTGAAATTACTAGACCTCAGCAAATTTATATTAAAATCCACTAAAGTACACTGAAACAATAATCAAGGTAAAATAGCGCAGATAAATACAATAGAACCTGTTATAGATAACACTATTATGGATTGAAATGCCCTTTTCAGTTTCCAAAGCAGTGCCAAAATTTCCATTGTGCCCAATAAGGTCAACATACTTGATGAGATGTGCAATTTTTTTCACTAAAATTGCTAAAATGATGTTTCCGATCGATCCAAGTTTTCAAATCCCTTGTTTTCAAATGCCAGGTTCAACTATAGAAGGTTGACACACATAATATTACAATGTCTCATGACAAGAACATTTGGGTACTTATTTTATGTCTTTTAATTCCAAATTGGCGTATGTGTACGTACTGCAAGTATCTTTGTCCAGAAATTTATTTAGTGAATATCGGTGATAACTTTAATATATGACAATAAATGCACAAAGTTGCTTAAAGACTGATATGTCTAGTATCTAACTTTAGATATAGAATCAACCAGAATTTACATGATTATGAACAAAAGTTATGTACATACCCTGTAAATTCACGATATATTGAAGGATTAATTAATATTTTTTCAATAATCAAATATATATCTTGTAGATTCCGTTTCTTAAGACTTAGTTTTTTATTTTTTTTTATTTTTTGGAAATGGCGTGATCCAATAGATCAAGCCTCAGTTTGTACTCCGAGTAGAGTTTATGCAAGGATTTATTTAATTCAATAAATCCGTCTCTGTCGTTAGAATTCGTATCTTCTAGGATATTGCTACAGTATATACACATCCAAATAAAAATATGTGAAGCCACATTGCTACCCCATCGGCTATAAGAAGGTGTACCTTTTAGAAACGAACGAGTGCAGAGATACACTCTCCCCCTTTTTCTTCCTTTAAAAAAAGG
>VCJI01002760.1:8672-22745 GCA_024139395.1 Backusella morwellensis | reverse complement strand
TTTGTATAGATCATTATACATAAACAAAAGTTGCATATTAACATAAACTTAAACCTGTTTCTTGGAGAGCAACGCATAAAGTACCCCTTATTTTTCCAAAACAAAAAAAAATCATATCCGATCTATTTTAATGATATTTTGGTTCGATAGTACTTTACTGTGGGCAACTTTAACGACATGTGGCCCCTTTTTGCTATCTTATGATTATTTTACCATCAAATTAAAAGTATAAAAAAAATACGTGTATTATACAAATAACATAGTTTTACATATTAGGGCAATTAAAGTTTTAAACTATATATATAGAAAACAATAAAATAGCACATGTAAACACAATCTGAAATCATGAAATGCATTTGATCTACAATATCAATACATAAATGATTGGTCTATTCGATCATGCAAGGAGAGAAAGTAAATTCCAGTTTTAAGGATAGAAAAAGATAATGAAAATGAAATGTCTTAAAATACTCCTATTTTCTTCTAAGTCCTAAGAGAAAAGATAGCATTTTCAAAATGAAAGAAAAAACTTTCTCGTGAAAGAAAAAATAAACTGAAATAATAAACATATAAAATCAAATTCTTATTTTGATGACGGAATAACAATGTTAGATAGTGTCTAATTATGTATAGATACATAAAAGCATGCTGTCGTAGATGATTTTAAAACAATATCATTTAGAATCGCATAGATACTTTTCAAAGCGTAAATGCAGGCTACTACAGGCTTATAATACACCAAAAAATGTAAAATATATGTACTCATACACCTATTTTAGTATTAGCAAAGATATAACTGAGATAAAGATTGGATATTATAACAAAATCTGTCTTATTTTATGAGAATAGTGTACTCATTTATTTTGTAAAATACTTTAATTCAAGAAATCCGAATTTGTAAGCACTGTACCTTTTATTCTAGTAATCTCTGTAAGTGATACATGTACATATCTTAACATGAAAAAGCGATTTAGTGAAATACATTTTTCTTTTTTGGTATTGCACATCATGCAAATATATTTTATGTGAAAGGAAACATATCTAATTATCATTAGTGATTGTATCGATCAGGGAGAATCGAATTGATCCCTTTCTCTTAAGCCTACTTATACTTATCGATAGTAATCTCATGAGACAATACATAGTCTCTATACCAATTGTTTGTAGAAGACAAGGCGAGACCTTTTTTTTAAAAAAAGTAAGTAACAGAGTTTGTCACATGGCAATTTACACGTTACTCAAATTTTCACATTTGGTTGGATTTAAGGTTTTAAAGTAAATTATACCAATTCGGATATAAACACAAAAAAAAGGTAGAATTACTCCTATGAATGAATTTGATTGTCTGTTCTTCTGATATTCATGAAAAAGGAAAAAAGAAGTTTTATGGTTATTAAAAACAAGCGTGTTTACATGAACTAGAACTAAAAAAAGGGGGTTTTAAGAGTTACTTTTTTTACCATTATGCAATAGGAAGAAGAGGTATAAGCAAAATGACTATTCATTTACTTTTGAAAAATATATCATAGTTAGCAAATAAGTAACCGACTTTAAATGATATCGGTATCCCATAATTCTAATAAATATTTGGTTTCACTAATTGCTATTCAGAAGTCTGAGTGTTCAAATTGTATACAGACATTAAAAGTGAGCTTATTTTTTTTAAAAAAAAAAGGCTAAAAAATGATGTCGTGTAGCAAATCAATAATAGGAGGGACCCTTAGAGTTTATGTATGTAAATGTTTCTGAATCAGCTATTTCGGAAGTGTTGTACGCTTCACCGCTTTATTTAATGCACAATTATGCATATAATCGAATACAATCAAATGCCCTAATGACTAGATTTTATAGTTCTTATACAATAGCCACTATTTCAACATATATTTTAAACAATATATTACTTTATTTATATGTTTCATATTGCTCGAAAGAATCGGATACTTAGAACACCCACTGGCGATTTTAATTTTGAGTAACAGTAAAACTATTTTTAGTAGTGGAAATCACGGAACAAAAGCTGTGTTTTCCTTTTATTCGTATTATTTCTTCTCCTTACATATTTACAGTGCGATATATAGATGATAATAAATTATTCTCACTTTGCATTAAGATAAAATGTAATTGCCTTTCTAATTTAAGGTGGTACAAGTGCAACCTTTCGCTCTAAAAGATGTATGACTGTAGATAAGACCGTTTTAAATGCAATAAATCTAGGCAATATACGAATAGTCAAGGTAATCATAAAAGTTTATGATGATGATCATCTGAAAGATGATCCTTTTTTATTATATTTTTGCTGAAAGTTTCAATGTGGTAAACAAATAAATTACACCGATGTATGTTACCAAGAACATGGCAGTTCCATTTTGAGATAGAAAAATATAACTTTATTCTTTTAATATGTATTTTGGAACGAGGATGATATACTTTACCAAAAGCAACCAATAAAAATGATTTGAATGATGTTGGGGGGAAACGGAAAAACTAATAAAAACAACGCAAGAAAGAAAATAAAATTAAGACGTTATTGTTCATCAATTGAAACTACACGGAAAGTTTCAGGGAGCAAAGAATTGATATAAGATGCAGCTGTATGTCCTGAAGATTCGGGGAATGCAGCAAAAAAGGCGAAAACAAACACGAAGATTGCAAGGCAGATGTACCAAGTAGTGGATGAGTTGAGAGCTTCAATTTCGTGTTGAATTTGCTTTGTTCTGTCCTTTATTCTTGGGAGAGGGTTCTTGCCGAAATGCTTGCAAACTTGGTTTGAAGTAAGTTTACTACCGGCAAGTACAATTGGAACTCCAGTACCAGGTTGTGTGCTATAAAAAAAATTAGTGTTTGTAAATATATATAATTTAATCTGAATTGTAATTACCTTGCTCCAACAAAGAATAAGTTATCATATCTTTTTGTGGCATCTTTGGTGGTGGGTCTGAAAGCAAGGACCTGGAAAATGTCATGAGAAAGACCAAGAATAGAACCTCTCCATAAGTTAAATTTGCTCTGCCACACAGCAGGATCGTTAACAATTTCATTTTCAATTAGATCTTCGAATGGCTCCTTGATACCAATACGACGCTGGATTACTTCCAAGACCATACTACGTGCCTTTTGTACTACCTGTGGGTAATTTTCAATAGTGGCATCTCCTGTCATACTTCTCATGTGACCAATAGGAACAAGCACGATGACGGAGTCTTTACCTTCGGGAGCGGCAGAAGGATCAATACGAGAAGGCACATTAACATAGAAGGAAGCTTCGGAAGGCAAAGTACAATCTTTAAAGATTTCATCGAAGCTTTCTTTGTAGGCTTCAGCAAGGAAAATGTTGTGTACATCCAGTTCAGTTACTTTTCTTGAGAGGGACCAATAGAATGAAATAGAGGAGGATGTCAATTTCTTAGTAGCCAAAGAATTTGTGGTCCATTTACAAGGAGGTAACAAATGGTGGTAAGCATAGACCAAATCGGCGTTACACACAACAGCATCTGCTTCAATAATCCGGCCATTTTCCAAGGTTACACCTGTCACTCTTTTGTCTGAATCAACAGTATTTATTTTAGCAACAGGAGCATTGTAAATAAATTCAGCACCATATTTCTTGTTAGCAATAGATTCCAATTCTTGAACAACCTTATTGAATCCACCACGAGGATACCAGATACCATGAGCGAATTCAGTGTACTGAAGCAAACTATAGACTGCAGGTGCATCATATGGAGACATTCTAACAAATGGTGTTACAAAGATAAATGTTTATTCTCTATTACACAAACACTTAAGTTTACTTACCCCATATACATTGTTTGAAAGGTGAAGGCCATACGCATTTTCTTTGTTTTAAAGTATTTCGAAGCGCGTTCATAAATCTTACCAAAAAGATGGAGGCGGAACACCTCAGGCAAAAACTTGAGACGGACCAGATCCATGATGGACTCAAAATTGTTCTTGAGAGCAATAAGGCAACCCTTTTCATAGTGGATGTGTGTTTCCTTGAGGAAGTCCAAGAACTTACCAAAACCTTCTTCACCTTCATAACGATCCAATTCAGTTTTCATTCTAATCAAATCAGAGGATAGCTGTATATGATCACCATCATCAAAATGGACCTTATAGTTGTTGGTACAGCGCAAGAGATCCAAGTGTTCATTGATGTCTTCATCCAAATCAGCAAAGGCTTCCTCAAAGACTTCAGGCATCAGGTACAGAGAGGGTCCTTGGTCAAAGCGATGTCCATTATGATGAATAAGAGAGCAGCGACCACCAATAAAGTCATTCTTCTCAACGACGGTAACCTTGAAGCCTTCACGAGACAAACGAGCAGCAGTAGCAGCACCACCAACACCAGCACCAATAATCACTATATGTTTCTTTTCCATTTTGTTAATAGGGAGGTATTTAAGATAAGAGAGGAAGAGAGAGAGTTATAATTGAATTTGGAAATAAAGTAGTGGGTTTATATAATTTTTAATTTTTTTTTAAAGAGAGCTCGATTGAAAACAATCAAAGTAGATAAGCGAACAAAAAGTGAGGAGATCTAAGGAGAAAAAAAATCCAAAAAAAAAATAGAGAGAGAAAAAGAGAGAGAAAAGAAAAAAAAGTAGGAGGTGCACAGTGTTTGCAAATATAATGCATTTGGTTTTAATATAGCACAAAAAAAATATAAAGAAAATTAATCTTTAAAAAGTATATAAAAAGCAACATTTTTTTATTTATCTCTTCTTTTTTTTTTCAGAAAACAAACCCAAAAAAGCTATACTATTAAAATGCTGACTTACATGGAAGTTCATCTCTACTTTACTTTGCCTGTACTTGGTATACTCGGCTGGCTCCTAAGACCTTTTCATTCAGAGCAGGACTCATTGAAATATAAATTTCTGGTGACCATGGCGGTATCCACGGCTTCTATTTGGGATAACTATATTGTTTATCATCGTGCATGGTCGTACTGCCCCAAGTGTGTAGTCGCAGTGATTGGTTATGTACCCCTAGAAGAATATCTCTTCTTTATTATTATGACTCTAATGACGGTTGGTTTTACAAATTTCGTGATGCGTTGGAGTTTGCCTAGTTCGTATATTAGACCAGAAACTCCGATTTTACAAACTATTTTTGTACGCCTTGTACCAAGTGTCATTCTGCTTATTATTGGCATCAAAGCATGGGTATGTGTTTAGGTTACATTTTTCTTTTTTCTATCTCTCTTAATACTTTTCGTACTAACTGCTTTTTTATCACTTTTATTATAATTTGCATTATATAGTTTAATACAGTTCCTAATAATGTATATTTTTACGGATCCTGTATTCTTTGGTACACTTGCCCTGTGCTTGCATTGCTGTGGTACGGAAGTGGGGAATATATGTTGCGCCGCTGGAAGTCTGTAATAACGTGCGTGGTTGTACCTACAATTTACTTGTGCTGGGTGGATAAAATGGCGATTGGTGCTGGCACTTGGCACATTTCTTTGAGAACAAGCACAGGCGCTATGGTGGTAAAAGATCTCCCCTTGGAAGAATTCATGTTCTTTTTATTGGTCAATGTCGTCTTGGTCTTTGCTACAACTGCCGTTGATCGTGCTCAAGCTATTAATCATCTCTTCCAGCCTCGTTCCATCAACGATAGAAACTCTCAAACCACTCTCAACCGCATGAGTCAATTGGCCATGGCTTTCTTCTTTCCTGATCAATGCTTTGATAACCAGACTGTATCCGACCTCTCAGTTTCATGGTCTGTATTAAAGGAGTCATCCAAGTCTTTTTATACCGCATCATCTGTATTTTCCTATGATATCCGTCAAGATTTAGGTGTACTCTATGGTTTCTGTCGTGCTACCGATGATCTCTGTGATAATGAAAATGTGCCCGTGGAGAAGCGTAAGGAGCAACTTGAAGTCACACGCTCTTTTGTATATAATCTTTTTAGCCAGAAATCAAACTCACCGACTGCCATTGATTGGACCCACTACGAGAAAGAGCTGCCTAAAGATTGTGTTGCTACCTTCCGCACATTCACTCGACTCCGTCACGTGCTTGATGTTGGAGCTGTTGATGAACTACTTAATGGATATAAATGGGACCTTGAACGCCGTCCTGTTCTCACTTCTGCCGATCTTCAAGAATACTCTGCCTGCGTTGCTAGTAGCGTCGGTGAAATGTGCACTCGTATTATTTTAAGTGCTGGTGGCACACAAAGCGTCGTTCCTGATGATTGGGTTATCCAACGTGCACGTGAAATGGGACTGGTTCTCCAATATACAAATATAGCCCGTGATATCGTTACCGACAGTAAGGAACTTGGCCGTTGCTATTTACCTACAGACAGATTAACCGATGAGGAGCTGCAATTGATACAGAAAGGACAGGCAAGAAAATTAGGGGATAAGCGACTTTACTCGTTGGCCATGGGGCTTATTGATGAAGCAGATGAATTAATGAGGAGTGCTGAAGAGGGTATCCTTGCTTTACCAAAACACACTCAAGGAGGTGTCCGTGCTGCATGCAATGTTTACGCCGCAATCGGCGATAAATTAAAACAATCAAATGGTGTATATCCTGATCGTGCCTTTGTCAGCAAGAAAAAGCGTGCCCTCATTGCATTACAAAGTGTTTATAACATGTACCCTAAAAAAGGCAATGATCAAAGCCATCTACGTCAGGGAAAAATTCGCAGCTTTTTTGTGGAGTAAACCTTTTTTTTCGTTATTTTCTTGGTTTAAGAAAAAAAAACTTCATATTTATTTTCATTTCCTCATATTCCCCTCCACTAGCAGCGGTATTTTAATTATGCTCAGAAGCGGTAGAGATAACAGCGTTTTCATATTTATAATAAAAATTAAAAAAAAAAGAAAGCTCCTTCGTAAATCTATTTAATGACATGGTTTCATAATGTGAATTAGTATGCATTTCTGTATTATCTATATTTATATATACGTGTTTGCTATTTATACACTTACGCGAATACCAAACGTTTGAAGATCACTCTAATTACATTTAAAAAAGTTGGTCAAAAATAGAAATTAAAGTTTGAAATGATTTCCATGGATGCTTTTTTATTCACCATAAAAGTAATCTTTTTTCTGGTCTTTTTTCTTTTTTGTCATGTGTGTACCAAAAGTAGTAAGTACCTATTTTTCCGACACTTGGATTCGAGAAGTACGAGAAAGTACAGAAAGAAATGATTAAAAATATGATTGGAGTTCTTAAGATTGTTCTCAAACTTCTTTCAGGTCTGGATAACCCTGGAGCACATTTATTTCTTTCTTATAAATAAATATATATAAATATGTATTTATTCTCCTTTATTCTTTCTTTGTATTTTATATTTCTTTAATAATATATATATAATTTTTTTTTTCACATATCCTTTTTCTTCAAATATGAGCAGTAATAAAAACCGTCATCCAAAACTACCTTCTATATCAACTTTGTTGACGACTCCTCAAATCGTCGTAAATGAACAGGAGGCACCACGCACCAACCCAACGAGTATTCCTGTTGTCCTTTCCCCTATGCTCTCACCTGTAGATTCATGTTCACCTCCTTCAAAACACACCCCCGGGTATCTGTTTGATCAACCTCCATCTCCATCTCCTTCTTTACTATCCGTGGGTAGCGCCTCATTACCACCATTACAAGGAGACGATCCACCACAAAAACTCCAAAGACATCCATCTTTTTCATCAAGCACATCACCAAAGCCATTGTACAATTCAGTGTGGTCAACACAAAGCTCATTATCAACCTCACCATCGCCACCCTCACCACTCTCACCAATGCTACTCGATTCGGAAGCTAATACGCCACCGCTTGAGGCTCAGCCAACCCATTTTAATGAGCCTCGGCCGGATGAACCTGCATCAACACAGATCATTATTACAGAAGAGGGTCAACCTGTCCTGAAACGCCGAAGAGGAAGACCACCAAGCACAAAAGAACCTGCATCAGGTGGTTGGACGTTTCTGGCGCCTACCGTGTGGGATGTGAATAGCCATTTACCCTATCAAAGTGATTCAAGTGAAACAGAATCAATAATGAATGGATCTATGGCTGCATTTACGAGCTCTAGCATGGACATGGTACTCGATATGCCACGAAAAAAGCGGGGACGAAAACCAAAGACTCAAATCGAAGGCAATTCATGTTTTGTACTGAATACACGATGTTCATAAAGAAAGGCATTCAAAAAGAAAAATTCTCGTAACGTATCATGTTTTTTTTAGCAGTAGCCATTTTTCCTCCTCCCCTTTTTTCCATTTATTTATTCATATGTAAATTTCACTGTTTCCTATCTTCCTTCCTGCCATTTTCTTTATATAGAAAAAGATCATTATATACATATACCAAATACCTCTTTTATGATATTCATTTCAAAAGTTAAAATAAAAATTATATGATATCTAAAAATACACACACATATATAGCTTGATTTATGTTCCTAAACATCTTGATTTTCTATTGGAAACTTTACAGATTTACATGTCATACAACCAACGTGTGCGACCAAAACAGTCTCTTTTTTCTTTTTTTTAACAAAAAAAGAACAAAAGGACATCCTCAAGATCTTAATTAACCAAATAATTGCATTTCAGTGCCGTTTAAAGTAATAGAGTAACAGATATGGTAGGCGTTCACTGTTCTTTCAGAATACGTGGATTTAATGTTACGCAAAAAACATACACAACTGTGAAAAGAAATTTCTTTGTTTTCCTACTTTACTATTTTGAAACTTATTTCACCTTTTTATTTTGCTATATTCTAAGCCCAACATTCCTTGACAAAACTCTTCTTATGCATAATATGATGATGAAATGACACCAGCCTTCTACTTGTCAGTATAGCTGTGCCTATAAATAAAACATTTATATCTAGATTACTCTAAAATGGTTGTTTTGATTCGTGCCACACTTCTTTATATTCTGATATTACTTGATTTGGGAATTTAAAGTGGGCCACTTGATAAATTGATCCAAATCAAGTTTTTTTGATTGCATGATTTATCCCTTTTTTAAAAAAGACATGAACAAAATAATAGTTTAAGGGAGGACAAAAGCCAAAGTTTTTATTAAGGAAGGAAGTGATTTTAAATTAGTGGAATTACAAATACAAAATATAATAAAGGTGGGGGATTAAGTGATTTTTTTTTTTGATTTCTGATAAAGCCTTGTCGTCTTTCCTTCCCGATTATCCTCAATATAAAAAATAAAAAACGAAGCTGAAGAAACACTATCATTATAAATCGCACAACATTCGAAAATGAAAACAATGGATAAGACGGACGCAGGCATGAAAAAGAAAATGAACCAAGAGAAGGGGGAGGCGGAGAGACTTTTGAAATGCAATTCGTGGAAGCCAAACTGAATAAAAAAAATCTAACAAACAAATCCAATATCCATACCACCAACTACAGAAAAAAGAAAAAATCTAATAATCCAATGGAAAAGAAAATCCACAACTGAGCCACATCACCACCAATTGACAATCATTCAACACAAAAATTAAGAGCCAGCTTGAAATTAAGGGGAGCCAATCAACAATCGAATCTCAGACACGTTCAAACATGAAAAACTCAGAGCGAAGATAGATAGATAGATATGCCTTTTCCCCTTCTCTCGGCCATTTGAAGAAAGTTTCTAATAGGAGGGAATGAATCGCTCTAAAAGCAGTTAAAAACAAAATCCGGTGATTTTTTTTTCTCATGTCCAAGACCAGCACTAAACCATGACCAATCAAAACGTAAGGTAAATATCGGCAATTAACCAGTGAACCAATCAAGTAGCTGCCAAGTCCCATGAACCAGTAATATGAAAACAATCCTAAAACCTGATCATTTGCCTGCGTATATCGAGAAAAAAAGTGCGGGATGAGTCAATTTTTTTTTTTGCTGTTTGGAATTTACGAAATTCATATAGAGGCCAGAGAGAACAGAGAGAACAGAGAAATAACCCGAGGAGCTGAGAGAATTCTTCTGAGTGGGGGAACACTATAAACCGTCTATTTTGCGAAGACAAGATCAGTGCAAAAAATAGAACCAAAGGAGGATTCCTTTGGACTCTAAAAACATATTTGCAACATATTTGATTTTTCTTTTTAAAAAAAAACCTTTGAATGCATGCTTTTGATCATTCTGTGGGAGAACTGCAAGGTAACAAAGAACTCTTGAAACAGGCGGAGGTAGACCATTTATCAGACTAGATAGCTGAGAGAAAAAAAAAAGACTTCTTTAGATAACAAAGGGTTCTGTTAACATAATACCAGAAGTAGTGCTATGGACATATAACATTGAGGGAATAGGAATGATGGATTTATGGAGTCTAAATAATAAGAAGGAATTATTGAAGAGGAAAAAAAAAGAATAAAGAGTGATAAAATCCCACTTTTTATATTGGAAAAGGAGAAAAAAAATAATTGATCGCATGAAATTCTAAAAATAGAATCACACCAATCATATTGTCAATGGGCCAATTCAAGTCACAGAGGAAAATGGATTTAAATTTTACCGCTTGCACGCACCTCCTTGTACAGACTGGTGCAGGCTTGACTTTCACTGCGTAAAAAAAATGAATCCTTCCGAATCCAACGATGCCACTGTTATCAACAAGCCAGAAAAACAACCCTCAGCTGAACAAGAAAGAGAAAAGAACATGGCAGAATTGTTGATGACGATGGATGACTACAATCCCATTGTAAAATAAGCAACTTAAGTTTTTGGGTCAGCTCATTTCTAATAATTTATTTCCTTTAAAAAAAGATACCTGATGCAGTGATTGATCATTACTTAAATAAAACAGGCTTTGATTGCGATGATCCAAGAATGTATGTACTTGCAGCATCGATATTATTATATTTAAAATAGCAAACTAACTTGGAATATCAGAAAAAAGCTCTTTGCGTTAGCAGCCCAGAAGTTTGTTGCAGATATTGCATCAGATGCCTATCAACATAACCAAGTCAAGCAATCTGGTTCTCGTGCCACAGGAAAGAACACAAAGGTATAGTATTCGCTGCCATGACAACGTGTAATTATCTAATAAAATATACAATACAATGCAGGATCGTAAGGCGGTATTGACAATGGAAGATCTATCGACTTCTTTGGCAGAATACGGTGTTAATGTCAAGAAACCAGATTATTATTAAAGAGCGATCTACATATAAAAAATACGTCATATAAAATACCTAAACAAAATGGGGGACAAACTTCGTCATGCCAAAAAGTTTCATCAGTTTAAAATAAATTAAAATACATCATTTATACTCTTTTTTTCTTCTTTTTTCTTCTTTCTCTCGTTTCCTTCTTTCTTTCTTTCCTATTGATCATCCTCTTGGATCAAGCCAAATTAAAATATAATAATATAAATGCAAGTAGCAACTAGCATGGCCAAGAAAAAGCTGCTTGGCAAGGCTTCCAAGCATGTCCATGAAAAACGCCCAGCCTACGAAACTGACCCAGAAATCCTTGCGGCCATGGAAGAGGCCTCCAAAAATCAAAAGAAGCACTGGTGGAGTTCGCGTAACCAGGTTGCGACACCCGATATCATCCTCAGCAAGGAAGATCAAGATGTCTTGCATAAGGTGAAATCCCGGGCATGGCGTCTAGACAAAGGCATGACTTGTTGTGGCATAAGCTTTGGTCTTGATCCAGTTATTGGTCTAATACCAGGTGTCGGTGATGTCATTACAACATGGATGGCGATACGTCTTGTAAGGACTGCCCAAGCTGCTAACTTACCCAAATCTTTGGTTAGCCATATGACAATGAATGTGATGATTGACTTTTTGGTAAATATTACTTCATTTATACATAATATACATTGAACTGTTATAGTGGTGCTGATTTTATTTTTTAATTTTATAATAATAACACCTCAGGTTGGATTGGTTCCGATAGCTGGGGATGTTCTTGATTTCTTTTTCAAATGTAATATGCGTAATGCCGCTCTTTTAGAGGAGTATTTAATATTAAGAAGGCGCGATGAATTACGTGTGGAAAGAGGCGAAAGTGTTGGATTTACCAGAACATTTCAAAACTTAACAGGAAGTAAATTAGGAGATGCGCCGACAAAACCGCCACCGGTTGTTATTGCAGGAGACACTTCTAATGTGGTGAATGAAAAATCAAAAGCGCCTACTCCTCCAAAAGACAAATCAAAACCACAGGCCGTTGGAAATGAAAATCCAGAACCGCCACTTGATAGTGCTGGAAATGATCCTCCAAAAAAGAAACGGTTTGGTTTCTTCTAACAACTTTATAATATTTATATCCTTACATCTTTAATTTAAATAAATATCATTGGTCCCAGAATAACGGATTTATTTTCTAAGCAATAATTCCTTGTGTTTCCATTTCATAAAGTTCAAATGGTTTGGGTTATCCCTCATTAACCCTGCCTGACAGAAGATAAAGCTCCAGAGGGCTCATTAATGTTCTTTTTTATAATAGATGCTCAGATATTGGATACAATAAACCTCTTTATTACTATTATTTTGCTACGAAGATCGCAGAAATCGAAAAATGATCGGCCAACTCCATTATTTACTTTGGATTGGATCTTTACTTTCTTTTTGTATAACGCGAGTGTAACTGGGTTTCAAGTTGTGCACTTGACAACATCTTGTGAGTAATAGTGAGTAAAATTCTATTACTAATCTTCTTGCATTTGCTTTTGTATAAATAAGAATAACCGTTTTTCTTGTATTTTCTTTATCATCAAATGGCTCAATATAGCAACATAAAAGTAATCGAGCTTCTAACTCCCGAGGAGCTTGAACTTGCCTATCACGTAAGAAGAGAGGTGTACGTCAGAGAGTACGGATATGTTGAAAAGACAGTCAAAGATGATTATGACAATGCATCCGATACATGGGCAGCTGTTGGTGATGTTACAGACAAGCACGGTAATGTAGAACGAGGTGTACCTCTTGGTACAATTCGCCTTTATCCTTTACCAAATAAAGTGGCGAGATTGGGTCGTATCGCGGTTATTTCTGATGCACGTAGCCAGGGAATTGGCAAAAAGCTGGTCTTGTCGTTCATCCAAAGTGCCAAAGCCAAAGGATACGATTCAATTGTCGTTCACGGGTTCTCCAGTAAGCGCGATTTTTACCAGAAGCTGGGCTTCAAGATTGAGGAAGGAGATGATGATGAATTTATAGAAAATGGCCCACCGCTTGTCAGACTGTGGATGCGTCAACTTCAAAATATTTAATTTATTAATTTATTTGTTTTATAATTAAACTGTAATATTATAAGTGCCGTTCACTTCCTTTTAATAAAGAAACAATGAAAATTCAGAATAAACTTTGGTGTGAAAACTTCGAGTTTAAAACTTGAATAAATGAAATAGATAAATTCTATGAACTATTTTGTATTTGATCGCACAGCCATAAGATAGACACACCTCTTTCATTTCTGTCAGTTTCATGGACCTTCATGAAGGTGAAGGTCACTTCCATGGGCCTTTGCCAAATGATGACTCTCTTGACAGTCGTGTTTTGGTGGTGGCTCTGCAATCAGTAAAATGATTACCTTTCTTTCTTTTTTTTTTTTTTAGCTTTGTTCGTTTTAAAAGTGGGGTTGGATATTTTGGAAAAGAGCACTGTTTAATTTTAAGTGACCTTTATGCCCTGTGTGGGCCGGAATTCGGATCCATTTTGAGCTTGAAGTGGCGTCTCTTCGTTTATAAAATGGATCCGTGAAGAATAATAAAGACGCCACCTGTGTTGGAGCCACTATTTTTACTCAACTTTTAATTATTATGCATCTGAATTAATTAAAATTGCCACACCAAAGTCATACGTGTTTTGCATGAAAACCCTGTTCCACTACCGATCACTTTTACGCAGTTGGAAAATGAAGACTCCAGACTCGATCAAAACTCAACAACCTGCAATCTTCATTTTAAAATACATAAACGCAGTTAATGATAAATATTTTGAATTCGTAATAACAAATAGTGCAATAATCTTTATCTATCACGGAACGCCATTGAAGCTCGTGCTCTTTTCAAATTAGAAATGACTCATCACTGAGTTTAAAATCATGACAAGACAGTTGTAATTGTGAGCTGTT
>VCJI01002756.1:16991-41278 GCA_024139395.1 Backusella morwellensis | reverse complement strand
AAAAAAAAAAAGATAAACAAAGCACGAAAAGAACAACATTTTTCTTATTGGCCAATCTTTTATGGTGTAGAAATGTATAAACATCTCCAAGAATCGAGGCCATTTTCTCTAAATATAACTTTAAGGAGTGCATTGTATTTAATTATCTTATTATTATTACATGATTAACATCAGCAAATTTTTGATCTCTTGTGGCTTAAAATTGTAAAACAGTTCATCATACAGACATAAAGAGCATTTTTTAAATGTTTTAAATTAATATAATAGACAATGTTTCATTTAAGAGCATTGATATGGATGCTTGATCCTTTAATTGAGTAAAATAAGCATGCTGATCAATAGTCATTTGTTGCTTTCTAAATAAAGTTCATCCTGTCAAATCCGCGGGGTCCGAAGTTTATATCAACTAAAGTTGGAATTTACAATGAAAAATATGAAATTGGTTGTGAGCAATAATTAAATTGATTACCAGTGGGAATGATGATAGAAAGTATGATTCATATTTTATTGCAATAAGAGTATCATGAATATGAGAGAATGGATTATTTGACCTCGAGAAATCCAGATATACTTTCTATATTTCATTATGGATCAAGTTAGTTTTGAATAATTGGTGGAAGAGTATGTGCCAATGCAAATAAGTTGGACAAGTATACATCCAAGCACAATGTTCAAAAGTTGAAGGTAATCACTCAGGATTGATCCTGCCAAGAAAGTACAGTTTAAAAAGATACATGCGTTTTAAACATCCCGAAACATCCCCCAATCGCAGCTTACAGATCAAACCATTATATTTCACACACCATTGTTGTACTTGGAAAACTCTTCACAGCTTTACAACTGTCATTGTAATAAGGAAAAAGGGTGATGATGGTACCTGTGTGCTATCTAAATTAAAGCCCAGCCATTTTTTTTTCTTTTTTTATGGTATGCTTCTATTTAATACGCATAATATAATAAAATATTGGTGATTTTTATTTCATGAATATTGGAGTTGGTATACACAAAGTAAGAATGGGTTGGGTTCTAATAAAGCATATGTCATACATTATTAGTCAATTAAATTACAATTGTAACAGCAAACCAGTACTGCTTTTTTTTTTGTTTGTTTGTTTATCGTATGTGAAAAGCTGCCCATATTTCCTTATCAGTCTTGTTGTTATTGTTATTTCCAATGGTGCTGACGCTAAATTCTGAATCTCTTCTTCCCATAAACGATGAAGGTTCTGACGACCTAATCGACGATATATCGCTTCGTTCAAGTGTTAGCTGAGAAACAATTTCTTCCAATTGTTCTAATCTTTTAGCCATTTCTTCTTTTTCAGTTTCAATTTCAGATTGCTTTTTGTCTCTTTCTGTTCGTTCCTTGTCTATTGTATCTCGTAGCTCCTTTACAACCATCTTTTGCTCTTCGTACTTAGATTTCATATCATCGATTTCGCTCTTCTTTGCTATCGCCTTGTCACTACTGATGATTTCTGTAGAATTTTCCATCATGTTACTTTTTTTAACACCATTTAATTGGCTTTCTAAATTTACCTTTCGACCGACTTGTACTTCTTCTCTTTATATGATAACCAGCGTTATTAAACTTCTCTACTTGCTTTTTAGCATCTTCATGACCCTCATTCGCTGCTTCCGTATAATACTCGAGCGCTTTTTGATAGTCCTTTGAAACACCATATCCTTTACGATACATCGTTCCGATTTTGTATTGAGCATTGGAATAGCCATTTTCTGCAGACTTTTGGAACCACTCCAACGATTTCAGGTAATCTGATTTTGTATCTTTTTGGAAATACTCCCTTCCAATGAGATAGAGTGCCTCGCCATTTGATGACTTTGCTTTTTCAAGTGTGGTCCTTTCCACTTTAATTGAATCCTCTAAATTGTACAATTTAATATTTATGGATCTTTGCTGATAAATGTGTATGTATACTGTATTTACTTTTCAAATTATTAAAAAGTTCATTATCACTTAGCCTTCTGTTATTCTTGAAAAAAGAAAGCATGACGAAATACGATAACAATAATAGAAAAAAAAAGGAGAAAGAAACAAATTTAGTCGTTTTTTATGAGTATTTTTCTTTTAACTTTGTACTAAATCATGCCATAACGTGACGTTTGTGTTACTTAAGACTTCTTTTCCCAAATTCATATGGTTTTTATTAATAATAATCGTCATGGCATTTACTCCTTAGATAACAAAATAGTCCTTCAACGGTTTTTTGTTTTCCCACAGAGAGCAACAGCTTTTTTAAAAAAAGGTAATAAAAAACTCTCTCAACGTCACCAGACTATTTTTAATTTGTACGATTGATATCGTGTCGATCAGTGAAGCCAAGGAAGCCTTCTACAATACAAAATTTGTCGATAATTGGGCTTTTTTAAAAAACAATTTTTCCCAGTAAATTCAGAGTAAATGTATTAAAAGAAAAGGAAGTATATAATAAAGAATACATTGTTCCTCTTTAAAGGGAACAATGGAGATACCAAAAAAAAAGATAATTCGATTCGGACGTAGCTCTTCCGATCCTTTGCGTAAACTTTAGTGTAAAATGTTTGGGGCGGTTCAATGATGATCATCATCAACTCTGGCGGTTCCCTTTTTTTTTACCAAGAATATCAAAAAAATACTTTAATATGCTAATTCTGCTTTGTCAGAGCAACCAAACCTATCGCTGCTAATTGGGGAATGATAGTTGCTTAATCTAAAATTTTTAAAGAATAAACTGTATTGATATCACTGCTTTAATCAATGTCATCAAGAAGGTGTGGTATCCCATATACATTTAAATAATAGCATTAGTTAAAGACTACACTTGATTACACCTTCATCAGTGGTATAGATTTTTAGATTCGTAGTATGAGAAAACGAGATGCGATTTTCTCACAAGACAACCAAGTTCCGGAATTCCATGACCAAGCAAGTAGATTTTCTATTTTTCACATCGACATTATTACCAATTCAGAAATATATGCGTCCATGACTTGATATCAACATTTTTTATTGAAGTTTTTTAAATTCAAGTAAGAATTGATTTTTACTGAATCTTTTACTGTGGTAATTTGCTAAACCATTTTTATTAAAAACCATTACTTGAAAATAATAGATAGTTAGGATTTTAGTCTCTGTTATTGCTATGACAGGCAAGGTGGTAGGAGCATGCGTTTTTGCCTTTATATCATTTCAATCTTAAAGTTACATCTAAGCTAAGAATAAGCGCAATTCCGGCTTTTCAACCATCATTACAGTTATTTTTCTTTTTAATTATAATAAGAGAGGGTCGGCGTCACTTTACGGGTAGTGTAAGGTAAAGGACACCTGTGGATTCTCGAGATGGCAAGCCAGAGCTCTAGATTCCTGGGTGGAAAAAATTAGATTAACAACGTGAGGGACATTGTCCCTCATTATAGTTGTTAAACTATAAAGAACAGATACTACACTTGATCTTAGCCAAAAGGCCTGAGAGGATAAGGAACTCAAAAATTTCCAAGGTTTTGAAGCTCTTTTATACTTTTTTTATTTCACACTAAACTGTGCCACTGGCGAAAGCAGTCCAGGGAAGTATGACGAGAAGAGCTGAGTAACTGCGCCTTTGGTGGAACGTTGGTTCATTGGTTGTGTGGTGGTTTCAAAGATCTTTTCAGTTTGTCAATGGTCTTATACCGGTGCCTTATATATCGATGTACACGCTCAGAAATCATTGTTTTAAACAGAAGATATTGCTATTAAACCATCATTTGCGTAATCAGAGTATAATTCACAGATATGTTTAATTCATTGATTAAAAAGTGTCAATTATAAAAGAGAGAAATTATGCAGTTTATTTAAGACTCCTCCCATGAAGAAACCATGGTACTATAAGCTGAAGCACATGTGAAATTCAACATAAGTGGCTCGCTAACTTCTTCTTTCGATACTGGTTGAATTCTTTCCTCCATTTTCGATACTCCATACATATCTTTGACTTGAGTTGGTTTAAATGCATGGTATTCAATTTTATTATTGTTCATCGTCTTGATTGAAAATGCATTGCGTCGTCCTATTTTGTGCTTTGTTGTAATACAAGCTCTGGCCAAATTGTGAGTTGGTAGCGATATGGTAATATCACTAGTTATAAGACCGCTCAAGTCTAGTATTACTAGATTAGGAAAACTTGTTTCTATGGTTTTTGCTAAAGCTGGAGTCAGCTCTACCTGCGAAAGAGTAAGATATGTAATTGGAGTGAAACTTGCTCTTGGTCCGATGCATTTTACGTCGACGTAATCTGTAGAAAGATAAGTGAGTGTACTGGGACATGCCCTTAAAAGTTGATTTAAATCGAGTTCTCCGTTATCTACGTCGTCATCGTAAAGAGAAGAGCTACAGTCGATTATCAGAGATTTAAGCGCTTGCATGTTAATCAGCAGTTCAGCGGGATCAGGCACTGTGTCGTTTAATTCAAGTATCTTTATAGACTTGGCTTGATTAGATCCAGCAAGATCTCCAAATAAGTACTCGTCATCGTGATATGAATTAATTGTGAGTTCTTTAAATTGACAACCAATTTCATCTAATCTCTCGAAAGCCTCGATATCGTCACAATAATGTTCAAACGTAAATCCACTAAGCTGAGGACCAACCCGTTCAAGAAAGGGAAAGATTCCATCATCAAAGACAGTAATTGCATAGCCAAGGGTTTGGCCTCTTAGCTCGCTATCAAAGCAGCAAAAATCAGTGGTAGACGGATACTTTTGGCCAGATATTTATAAAATTCAACGTGAATCTGAGAATTATCAGGGGCAAAGTCAAATTGAAAAAATAAGGAAGTGACTGGAGTTGCTGGCTCAACATCACGGGGTATTTCACTAGAAGCAATAAATGAAGATTCCACGTGTAATTCTGTGATCGATGGCAGATTCTTATGTAGTATCTCCAGAAGCGTTAATTCTACAGGGCAATTGGATAGTCTTAAACGTTCCAGGGCTGGCATGTTCTTCAATTGGAGGATGACACGATCATACGAATCTGGAGATGAACTTTCAAATTCTAGATCAAGCCGTGTGAGATACTGGCATACATTCAAAATAGCTAGCTGACAAGTCAATTCACATTCGCCAATGTCGGTAATACTCTCCAGCTTTGATGTAGAATGCATAAACTGAAATGGTTCGTTAATATGGTCTATTTCTGGAAGATCAGTTTTCATTCCTCTTAATGTTAAATTTCGTAGGTTGGGAAACATATTGAGAAGTGTTCTTTTATCGAATTCTGGATCAGAGCAGGAAGTCAGTTGAAGTTCCTCCACTTGGGCTGCTCGATGTGGAAAAAGCGCCAGCATATCTTTGAATTTGGAGTATCGGTGTTCGGATATATATACGTCGTGAAGTAAACTGCGTTGGTTTAACGTGTTGTACCAGAGACGGCAAACAAGCGTGCATTTGATTCTGTCCTGAGAAGGAAGGCTGATAAAAATTTGGTGCAAGAGTTCAACTGGAAGTGTGTCCATTTTTAAGTATAGAAAAGAAAGCAAGACAAACACAGCACTGCTTGGTTCCAGTTTTTTCAAAGGCAGCGATCAAACCAATCAGGATCGCATTGTCGTCATAGCATAAACAAAGACAGCTCAGATCGGTCTTGCTTATAATCGGGAACCAAAAATGATGATATGTTTATTTATCTCACATTAAGTGGTTGAGCCTGCTATATTAATAATATATCTTTCAGTGGCTTATAAGCTTTTCATTTTCATTTTAATAACTACACTTCATAGACTGTCAAATTCATACGAATTTAATTTCCGCGCCCAAGCAGGTCGCGGTCGCCCAAGTGTTGAAAATCCAGAAATGGCTTCAGCTTTCAAAGTATCATAACCACTAAATCAGGGGGTTAAAAAGCTATCCGAAAAATAGGGTCTACTTTTGAACTCAATGCTGAGTACTAGTGTGATAGAAACCTTCTAGTACTGTTGTAATTGCTTTGACAATATTAAATAAAAGGCAACAAAATACTACTTCGTTTGCTGTCTTTTTGAGTGCAGGTATTTTTGTGGTTCTTTTTTGTAATGGGGATATAACTTCAGTAATTCTACTTGATCTATTTGTTGATCTTAAAAACAAAAGCATGTATTATTATGGCTACATTACCGCGGAAGGCTATAACCCTTCTTTTTTTTTTTTTCTACATATAATGCTCTATGCAAGGCAGCATTTGTATTCTTTGATGTGCTAAGTGTATGAGAATATCCACAATATATAGAGTTCTTTGACTCCTTATAGTATACGAATGGTATGATCAAGAAAGAGCAAAGTGGATGACTTGACTACGGGAAAAAATGGGTAGAAATGTAGATTGAGAAATAGTAAAAATGCAAGGGCACTCTATCTTGATGTAGTATATTTGCACCCTTTTTTTTGATTACCAAATAGAATAATTTTTAAAAAAAAGGCCTCAAACATGTGGTTATTTTGAGCTTTATTAGCGAACTGCCTGTTATAATTAAGCCCTAAAAACTACACCTATTTTTTACCCCACAGTTCTTTTTTTATAATTATTTTTCTGTTTATGTCCTAAAACAATTAGAACGGGATAAATTAACTCCTTTGCATTTAAACAACCGCTTATGTTGACTCGTTAAGGAGTTTTCGTCGATCCATCATATACTTTAATGGAACGAAACAAAAAAAGCAATATGAAGAAAAAATAAAGTATATTGGTAAATACTTAAAAGTTGCTATTCCAAGTAACATAGTTATTTATCTTGTGCCAGAGCAAGACAAACAAAAAAAAAAAAATCACGGGTTTATAAATTTGTGTATAAATATACAACAAGTATAATTTAAACAATCAAAAACAGTAACTGTTGTGTGACATGTCTGTTTTCTTCCGGTTTTTTTTTAATGAATGAGCGAATGCTATTCCAATGAGAAATGTAATGAAACGATATTATTACAAGTAATAGAAAACTATGCTTGATCTATAAAATAATGTGCCTTTATAACCCACAGCTGAGCGCTTTTTGTGTAAGCGACAAAATAATAGCAAAAAGACACAATGTAGTCTGTGCGGAGAAGATAAACAAAATAAAAAGCGGGGTCTGGGAAGATTTGGGGAAATACAGAAAATTGCACAAACACATTCTCATTAATATAATGTAAAAGGACTCGATTTGATATAAAGGAAAGAACATGATATTAATAATAATAATTTATAAATTAGGAATAAATATCTTATTACAAGATCTAATCTATTTGGCTATAACAATAATAATAGTATATATGTTGAAAGAAAAACGAGTGATTTGATAATGGGAGAAAAATGATAGAATGAATGCTAAAATGGTTCGTTTTGACTGATTTTAAATCTGAGGAGCAACGGCCAACTGGCGATCCTGGAACATATCGTGCCATTTCTTGAACTGTTCTAATACAACAAAGGTGATGATTGTCTGAGGACCAAGACGAATGAAGGCGGGAGTCCAGCCCTTAAAGAAGGAAGCGATACCTTCTGCTCTATACATTTGCTTCATGATTGCAGTGGCCGACATTCTGTGATCATTACTACTGGCTGACATGATACGTGTTTTAACTACATCAACAGGAGAGCAGACTGTAGTAGCAACCAAACCCTATTGAAATGTACATTGTTAATATTGCCATTTCTAATACAAAACAAAGCCACCAATAACTTACAGCGAGAATACTTGATGAAAGATGAAGAGTAAGACCCTCTTCCATGGGCGAATGATTTAATAAGATATATTTGAAGGTATCATAAGAGACACATTGTGCTGAAGTCATCAAGATGGCTCTATTTACATTGGGACCAACACCACGGAACAGTGCTGAAACACCCTCTTCTCTTGAAATACGGATCACACCGTCAATGGCATGTCTGTAGTTGCGGCGTTGCTGAGGGGGGAGCTGACCGTCATTTTGCATGCGTACATTGATAACATCTCCAGGGTTACCAAATGCACCTCCCATAGCACCAGCAACACTGGAACAAATCAAAAGCTCACCCAGGTTTGCCTCTAATTACATAATATGAGTCATTCTGCTTGTATCGAAATTCCACCCTCTGATAGGAGGAAGGGTTAAAAATAAAAATAAACTTACTTCTGTTGGTCTTTGCAGCCACACCGTTCTTCAATTTTTCATAGGCACCAAAACGAACGGTAGAATAGGTAGCTTGACGAAGAATAGAGGCAGAGAGACCGGCGTATAATTTAAGTACACCCTCATTGCGTCCGATCTTCAACATTGTGGAAAACATGCCATGATTACCACTGCCCTTGGTATTCTGAAGACGTACTTTAGTCAAGTCGAAGGGGTGAACGACAACAGCAGCAACACAAGAAGCTGCTCCACCAAAGTAAAAAGGGTAAGACGTTTTAGACATTTTCAAACAAGGAACAGATCTCGGTTAATCAACCAACAAAGAAGAACAAAAAATAGAAAAAAAAAATAAATTTTGAGTTTTCTTTTTTTTTTTTAAGTGGAGAATTTAAGAGATTTTTAAAGTTTTTCGCTAGGCACAAAACGATGGCGGTTTCGAACGGCGAGAAGGGAATTGAATTCATCCGAAGCAATCAGAGTTCCCGTAAAAGTATTTTTTTCCCCTGTTCGCTCTAGTCTGGCACGTTCCATCAGGAGTAAAAGTGTCTACTTTGCTTGACTTTATTATGTGGAGCCTTATTCTCCTGGTTCTTACTTACTCCCCATTATGCCTTATGCCTTATCTCTGGCTCTTTTTCTTTTTTTCTCATCGTAATTTCTCTGTTTCTTTTTACTTTATTATATAAATAATTTACTAAAATAATTTGAAACTGTGAGAGAATAGTGAATGTCTGATATCAAATCATTCTTTTGCTTTGTTTCGAATGGTAAATTAGCACTCAGCTTCAATCCAGAAGAGAGACTAATGAGCTTTAAAAAAAACACCATTGCATCATTCCATACCATTCACGAGCTTGGATTGCTTCTTCTGTATAATAATATTAAGAATAGAGTCAAATGATGCGATGTGTATTTACTATATAAATTAATGTAAGTTCTATAATTATATATACGCATACCATTAAAAATATACTCTATCATTTATTACTTGATTTATATAAATCATATGCTTTAGCTTTCAAAATCTTTAAATCATAAAATAGAGACGCAAACTCTAATTTACGTAATTTGCGGGGGGATGGAAAAAGGAAAGTTACATTGAAAAAATATTTTTATTTACCAAATAGACTTTTTCTTGTTGATAAGAGGGCAAGATCTGTTTCTCCGCATTTTTGGAACTGTCTAAAATTAATATATCCATTGTCTTCTTATCGAATCAAATCAGCCTTCGTACTACTTGAATGTTGGTATAGCTTTTTTTTACTTTTGTTGCTATCTTTTTCTATTCATTAAAATATTCTATATTTGGTTTATTGACAAAATCGGTTAAGATTACTTTAATTAGATAAGATATCGTACTCTGATTCACACACAATAGCAAGCTGTCAAGTGTAAATTTTATTATTGGATTCAAAACCTGGTTATGAAAAAATAGACGTGTCTCTATGATTATACCTCTGCGCATGACTATGATGATTTATGCAAGGAAAACTACCATTATTTCTATTTTCTTTCCTTTATCTTGTTCGAATCAATGATTCACATGTTTTATAGACGAATAAATTCATTAATCTCTCCTTTCTTTTAATGGACTTTTTGTCACCCTTACACACTCACACGCATTTTCTCTAGAGATAATATATAGTGAATTATGTTTTTTTTATTATCGACCATGATGCTGATAAAAGAAAAGGGTAATGATGCATTCCCTATATATACTTAATGTCGATCTGTGTTCTATATATATATTCATGCATGAAGTATATTTTTATACATATTTATTAACAATATATGCTAAACAAATAAAAAAAGGACTGATATCTACAAACTAAGAACAGAAATACTATTTTATAGCAGTTATTCCCATGCTGTAATCGTACACCTGTATTAATGTTGAAGTCAACTCAATGCAAAAGAATCGATAATGCAAGGAAATATTTTGCATTAGGTAATAAATCATGGCAAACCTTTCTAAATACGCATATTTACAGGTTCAAATTGTGTACATGTACATATTTATCAAACCATTAGGTAATATTAAAAACATTGAGAAATTACACAAATTGCTCTCTTCAGCAGTGATTATAGTTACTATATAGCGACCTCTAGTCATTCTCAATAGTAAACACCTCTTTTAAAGTTTTATATTAAACTACATTGCCTGTAATCCTAAAAGAATGACATTACAAAAAAAAAAAAGCACATAAACTTTATCAACGATAAAAATACCAATCAAGCATGATAGTCCGTATATTATTTTCCAAATGAAATAGTTGTTTCGATAGTAGCAGTAAGATGAAACGATTAGCACTTATTGTATTTTATTATGTAATATTTCCCTGAGTTTATTCACATGTGAAATTCCTTTTAACATTTAAGACCAAAAAACATTTAAGAGAATACCGCAAATCATGGCTGGTGTAACAAAAAATAATATATATCTCAACTATTTTTCCTTTTTCTTTTTTTCTGGAAAGCGTTTGAATATAGAGCTATAATCAAAGACATGAGGTTTCTAATGGGATAGACCTAAAAGTAGCAACTCCCTTTTGGAGTAAAAATGATTTTTTAGAAATAGTGTTTAATCCAACCTGACCTTTTTTCCCTGATTGAGTAAAATAAATTGGAGTACCGACAGGTACAAGAACAAAAAAAAGCTTATATATAAAGCCAATTCTTGTTTATTAAAAGAAAATAGAAAAATCTACACTCATTAAATTATGTTATCTATTCGTTCCATCCATAGGCCTGTGGCCCAATTTGTTAAACAACGTCGCAATTATGGACTACCTGCATCAGCTATTGGTTTGGGAACAGATCCAAGAAAAGATAAAACAGTGCAGTTAACGCCTTTGAGAGGCGTCAATGTCATTCATGACCCACTTTTATCAAAAGGTATATAAGCGAAAATTAAAAACAACTACGGATATTTATTAAGTAAACAAAAATAAAAAGGTACCGCATTCAGTATCCCTGAAAGAGAACGTCTTTCCATACGTGGACTTGTCCCCCCACGCACACAAGAGATGGACAAACAATTGCTTCGTGTTAAGCGTAACTTGGATTCTTTGGATACCCCACTCAACAAATTCGTCTTTTTATCTGCACTACAAGATCGTAACGAAACATTATTTTACAAACTTTTGATCGAACATTTAGAGGAATTGGCTGGCGTCATTTACACACCCACAGTTGGCGAAGCATGCCTCAAATCACATTCGATTTATCGTCGCTCCAGAGGCATGTACTTTTCGTCACAGGATAGAGGTCAGATGTCTTCAATGATGTTTAATTGGCCACACGATGAAGTGGATGTAATTGTGGTAACAGATGGTAGCCGTGTGCTTGGTTTGGGAGACCTGGGAGCAAATGGTATGCAAATCCCCATCGGTAAACTCAGTTTGGTAAGGTGTCCCTTTGTCAATTTAAAATGCAGTCCTATCATATTTATCTCATTGTTATTTTTTTTTACTATATATGTTTAGTATGTCGCAGCAGGTGGTATTCGCCCACGTTCTGTATTACCAGTTGTTTTGGATGTTGGTACAAACAATGAGGAATTGTTAAATGATCCTCTTTATCTCGGCATGGACCATCGTCGTTTGGAAGGTGAAGATTACTACTCCTTTGTTGATGAATGGGTAACAGCTGTTAAGAGCAGATGGCCAAGTAAGTAGCAGTACTCTTGTATATGTATATATTTATTAATTTATACTTTTCTGTCTTTTATAGATGCTTTGATCCAATTTGAAGACTTTAAGCACCCTCATGCATACAACTTGTTGGAGAAGTGTGAGTTAGCCAAAAAAAAAAAGAGAACCAAAAATTTAAATGTACATGTATATACTTACAATCTTTAAAAAAAAATATGAATAGACCACGACAAAATTACTTGTTTCAATGATGATATCCAATCTACCTCTTCTATCACATTAGCTGGTATCCTCGCTTCACTAAAAGCCCGTAACCTTCCTCAAGATGCGCTCCATAAAGAACGCATTATATGTGTCGGAGCTGGTTCTGCCGGTGTTGGTGTTTGTGAAGGTATTGTTGATGCCATGGTTGCCCAAGGAAAGGTCAACTCCCGCGAAGAGGCATATCAAAGCATTTGGATGTTGGACCAAAACGGACTCTTAGGAAATCCCGCTTTGGCCACAGCAGATCCACAGGATTTGGTGCATAATTACAAAGACCGCATTGAAAAACTGGATGAAAGACAGAAATGCTATGTTAAATCCAACATGGTTGATCGCCTTTCTCTTGAACAGGTGATTGAACAAGTTAAGCCTACCGTTCTTCTTGGTCTCACTGGTGTTCCCGGTGTTTTCTCAGAAGAAGCTATCCGTAAAATGGCCAAATATCAAGAAAAACCTGTAGTATTCCCATTGAGTAACCCTGATACCCGTGCCGAATGTACTGCTGAGCAGGCATTCAAATGGACAGATGGAAGAGCCATCTTCGCTTCCGGTAGTCCTTTCGCTGATGTATTGCTTCCTAATGGCAAGATTGGAAGAACAAATCAATGCAACAACTCGTATAGTTTCCCCGGTCTTGGTTTGGGTATTACTGTATCCAGAGCAACCCGAGTCACCCCTAATATGTTCTTAGAAACTGCAAACACCATTGCCGAGATGGCTTCACCAGCACAGTTAAAGGAAGGCATTTTATTCCCTGGTGTTCCTCACCTTCGTGAAGTTGCATTAGCAGTCGCAACCCGTATCTGTGAAGTTGCTTATGAGGAAGGTATTGCAACTACCACTCTCAAAGAAGGTGAAATTTTGAGCGATGTTGTCCAGAGCTCCATGTTTGTACCTGAATACGTTCCTTTAGTTCATTCTCCTCATTTAATTTAAACTCATTTGCATTTCCTTCAAATAAATTATAAAACATTTCTTAAACCACCATACGATATATATCATGAAAAGGTTTCACTTTAAACTATAGAAAACAGTGGCTTATGGTTATGAGGTTTTTCTTTTTTTTTTCTTTTCTTCTGCACTTTTCTTTCAATGTCACCTCATTTTGTATCAAAAAGACAACAGAAAATATGGGAAAAGCAGCAGCGAGAAAATGCAGAAAAAAGAGCGTGTCATGCTAATCAATCGCCATTTCGATATGCTGAGCGAGTTTTCAAATCCAACATATTCATTCCCGAGTTCAAAGAAATTGTTGATTTCTCCAACTTGGATAATAACACACAGGAAACAAAGGACAATATGACCAAGGTCAAGCTATCCAATGATCTTCGACAGCTATCTGCTGCATTTGGAACACCCTCCGACTCGCCACAAGTCGATGCCATTGTTATGAAAAATGTTCCTGGGCTAATTGTTATTCCTAACCCTTTTACGCCTGAGGCACAGCGCACATTAGTAAAACACTGCTTAACAGACTGTGCTAAACCTCCGCATACATCCAATTTGGACGGCCATTATCACACCCCTTTACAAGGTATCTGGCCATTGTATAAACGTGAACAAGAAGGAAGTTTGAAACCAGGTGATCCAGATTACTATATTCCTATCAAAGCAACTGAGTGTCATGATCAAGGAATTTATACAGAGAACGCTGATGACGACGATGCTGCATCCACAGTCAGTAGTATGTACTCGAGTATAGGCAAATCGGCTCATATCCAATCACCCACTCAACTACTAAAAAAGCAGCGTTGGATTACTTTAGGATACCAATACCATTGGGGTTCTAAAAAATACAATTTAGACAATCCCATTCCCATTCCAGGATTGATCAGTGATTTGATGAAAGCAGTGGCGATTGCGACAGATGACATTGGCTGTGATGAGGCGAATGTCAAATGGAAAAACGAATATAAAGGAAAAGATTTTAAACCAGAAGCTGGGATAATTAATTATTACCAGCTTCAATCTACTCTTATGGGCCATGTCGATCAAAGTGAGTTGAACATGGATGCACCTTTAATCTCGCTTAGGTAAATATACATGTATAGCTGTAAGCATCTTGGCTTGAATACTAATATCATATCAGCCTTGGGCATTCTTGTATTTATCTTATTGGCGGGTTTACAAAGGATACCCAACCAACTCCATTGAAACTGAATAGTGGTGATATTATTGTCATGACAAAGATTTGTAGAAAGGCATATCATGGTAAGTGATGTTTTATTAGGGTTATATCTCTTTTGCTAACCATTTTATCATATTAGGTGTACCCAAGATTATTAAGGGATCTTTACCGGATTATATGGCTCACTGTGATGATCCTGAATGGCCACTTTATGCAAAATACATGAGCACCACACGTATCAATCTTAACATTAGACAAGTATTTCCAAACGAACCTTAGAATAAACCCTTATCTGTAAATAATTAGATTACCCAAAATCCAGCTATTCCTTTAAAGGCTTAAAACAAATAAACAAACAATGAAGTAGGGGATGCTTAATAGGGAGGCAAAATCTAACTTGCCCAAACCATAAATAATAATATTATTATTAATAAGTAAGGTACGAGTTTTTGCGCTATTATTATTCTCTCTTCTTTTCCTTTGTTACTTTTGCCAAATTATACCCTACATTTAATGTTTTGGAAATTTCTTGTAATATTTGCTTATTGGGTGTGTCATGCCCAGTGCAAATACTTGGGAAAACGGGATTCAAATCGAAGTTACTATACATTATACGTACCAGAAGAACCTACATCGGCTTCAAAGTATGTGGATCTTGTAGCTCGTGATCTTGGAGTACGGGTGGAGGGACAAGTGGGTGAACTAGAGCACTATTACATGGTGAGCTCACCAAACGACGGCCTATCAAAAAGGACAGATGAGGATAAAGTCTTTTTGGATTTTCAAAATCACAAACTATCAAAAAGAAATCATGAAGGATGGAACAAAATAAAAAGAATCGATAAACAAATACCAAAACGACTGATCAAACGTGGGCCCATACAGATACACAATAGTGAAATTCAAACGGTGCTTGGTATAAACGATCCATTAATCGATTCACAGTGGCACTTGGTAAGCCGTGCTTTCTTGTGTGAGTTTCACACTACTAATACATCCTGTTCAACAGATCAACTCTAAAAATCAAGGAAACGATATCAATATCACAGGTGTTTGGAGACAAGGTAGGTAGCCTCTATATTTAAGTCTGATCAAAGTTTAACTCACAGGCGTAGGTATAACCGGAAAGGGTGTAACCGTGGCTCTCTTAGATGATGGCGTAGATTATAATAGTCAGGATTTAAAAGATAATTTTGTAAGTGGCTCTATTTTTTTTAAAAAAAAGGAGAAAAAGGAGGGAATAAATGGAAATATATTAATGATTCGTGTACAGTTTGCAGAAGGTTCTTATGACTTTAATGATCATGAATCTTTACCTACACCTAAACTGTGGGATGACACACATGGTACTCGTTGTGCAGGACAAATTGCTGCAGTCAAAAATGATGTTTGTGGAGTAGGTATTGCCTATGATGCCAAAGTATCTGGTGTACGTATCTTGTCAGGAGATTTAACTGATGCCGATCAAGCGCTAGCGTTAAACTATGAATACCAAAAAAATGATATATTCTCATGTTCATGGGGACCAGCTGATAATGGTGAAACAATGGAAGCACCAAATGGTATATTAGCAGATGCATTTAAGAATGGGATTGAAAAAGGAAGAGACGGAAAAGGTTCTATTTATGTATTTGCCACCGGTAATGGTGCGGCCTCTTTTGATAACTGCAACTTTGATGGTTATACAAATAGTATTTATACTATTACTGTCGGTGCTATTGATCATTTGGACGAACATCCACCTTATTCAGAAAGCTGCTCTGCGCAGTTAGTTGTTAGCTATTCCAGTGGAAATGGCGAATATATCGTAAGTAAAACTTGTAATGAAGTGCCATATATGGAGTTAATAGCCTATTTTTGGTTCCATCGTAGCACACAACGACAGTAGGAGAAAACAAGTGCACAGATCGACATGGTGGAACATCGGCCGCTGCACCTAATGCTGCAGGCATATTTGCCCTTGTGCTCTCAGTTCGTCCTGAATTAACATGGCGTGACTTGCAGCACCTATGTGTCCAAACTGCTGTTCCTATAAAAACATCAGATTACGACTGGACAAAGCTTCCTTCGGGCCGTATTTATAACCATAAATTTGGTTATGGTAAATTAGATACCTGGGCCCTAGTAGAGGCTGCAAAGACATTTGAATTAGTCAATAATCAGACCTGGTTTGAGTTGAGTATGAATACTAAACCTACCCCTATTCCGGATTCAAGCGAGGCAGAGATGAAAAAATCACTCAAAAGTACACTACTTGTTACTGCCGATATGGTAAAGGCAGCTGGTCTGCTTCGTCTTGAGCATGTAACTGCTACAGTAAATATTGAACATAAGCGACGGGGTGATATCGTAATTCACCTTGAGAGCCCTAATAAGGTAGTATCCGAATTGGCGACACATAGAAAATTTGATAAAAGCGACACAGGAATTGTGGATTGGAAATTTATGAGTGTAAAGCATTGGTAAGATAAAAAAGGACTAACAAATAATCGATAAGAGAGAGGCAACTGATGGATGTATATTTGTTAGGGAGGAAGATCCTATCGGTAATTGGACTTTGATAGTATTCGACGTTGCTAACCCAAAGGCGACCGGTAAACTATTAAATTGGACACTGACTTTATTTGGTGAATCGGACCCATCATTCGAAGGAAACTCCACTAATTCATTTACAGGAGAGCACTCTATCAAAGAAACAAGTGTATCACATATACCTGTACCAACTCATTCAGATATAACCGATGACACCCCTTCTCGACCTACCAAAAATAAGGGACCACCTAAGCCACAATCGACAGCAACAACGTTTCAGATCAAACAATATCAATCTACGATTATTTACATCATTTCAGGTTCACTTATTGTTTTTGGAATTGCAACTATTGCCTATTTTTATAGAAAACATAATCCCTCGAATCCAGAGAAAGGAAAACAAGGACCTCCTCAAGGTTACGAATTCCAAGTTCTTCAAACCGTACCAGATGAAGAATAAACCATAAAACAAGGACAGACATGACATATTTAATCAATTACCAAATAAAAAGCGCGTTTATTTACAAATGTACTTTGTAGAAGTTTCTCGACTTTTTTTTTTTTCAAATTGTCAAATTTTAAGTGCAAAGGAACCTCTTAAATTAATTTTTTTAAATGCCGAAAACAAGAAAAAAAAAAAAACTCGCCCCCTGGTTGCTGTAAAACTTATTCTATTCATTACAACAACCATGGCACCCAATACTAGTAGAATAGTTTTTAACCTGTCTTGCACTTTAAAGAGCTCTGTTTTACATACACCTTCTAAACAGTATGTTGCCTACGCTTCTAGAGGTAAAGCAATATCCTTTTAAGAAAGAGTAAATAGCTTACAAATACCTAGGTGCCAAGCTGTCATTGAGCGCATTGCCTTCCATGTACGATCAAAAGGTAAAGTGTTTTCTCCTTTTAGTAGAGAGTTTTAAAAAAAAGAAATACCATGATTTTTTTTAAAAAAAAAATGCAAAACTGACTAATAGAATAATACAGCGAGGTTTCCATGCTACAGGTATATAAACAGAAAAATGTAGAAAAAAACACAAGTCAATTGTTTTGACACATTTATATTTGTAGCTCCTAAAAAAGCACTCAAAAAAGATCCTTATGAAGTTCTTGGCGTAAAGAAAGAAGCCTCTTCCGGTGAGATTAAAAAGGCTTACTATGGTGTAAGTACAACCTTATTATACATGTATATGCTAGATTATTCAAGTTGTTTTTGTTAGTTGGCCAAAAAATATCACCCCGACACCAATAAGGATAAGGATGCTCGCGAAAAATTCGTACAAATTCAGGAAGCATACGAAATTTTATCGGATGATCAGAAACGTCAGCAATACGATCAATTCGGGCATGGATTTGATGGTGGAATGGGCGGTGGACCTGGCGGCCCAGGATTCCATGGTAGTGGTTTCCCTGGTGGTTTTGATCCTAATGACATCTTTAGTCAGTTCTTTGGAGGAGGCTTTGGAGGTGCTCGTGGTCCTAGAGCTGCTGATCCATTTAGAAACGTACAGGGAGATGATCTGCAGGTCCCATTGACTCTTACATTTATGGAGGCAATTAAGGGCGCAACAAAATATGTCCAAGTTAACAAAGTATCAAATTGTGATACATGTCGTGGTAGCGGCTTAGGTGCAGGAAAATCAAGGGAACAATGTAAGGTTTGCCATGGTTCTGGGGTACAAACAATTATGATGGGAGGATTCCATATGCAAGCAGCATGTCAGGCTTGTAGTGGAGCAGGTTCATCTATCCCACCTGGTTGTGGTTGCCCATCTTGTAATAGCATGGGTAAGGTCAGAGAGCGTAAAACAGTACAGGTTAAGGTGCCAGCAGGTGTGGATCAAAACTCCCGCATCAGAGTAGCTGGCGAAGGTGATGCACCTGTACAAGGCCAAGGTCCTAGTGGTGATCTTTTCGTCACACTTAATGTAAGTAGTACGGCTTTTTACAAGGAAAATAATTAACCAGTATCAAATGTATAGATTCAAGCTTCCAAGATATTCCGTAGACAAGATTACGACATTTTTGTAGAGTCAAAGATTCCATTCTATAAAGCTATGCTTGGTGGACGTATCCGAATTCCAACTGTGGATGGCGATGTGGACCTCAAGGTACCTGTTGGTGCACAACCTGGTGATAATATTGCCTTGAGAGGGCGCGGCGTTCAGAGATTAGGTGGAACTAGCCGTGGTGATCAGATTGTTACACTAAAGGTAGAATTACCTAGATCACTGAAAGGACAACAGAGAGAAATCATCGAACAATATGCCAGTCTTGTAGATGAAGAATATCGCCCCAAAGAGGAGCCCAAGGTAGTAAAGCAAGATCTTACACCAGAGACCAAGCCTGAAACCAAGTCAGACACCGAATCGAGTGAAAAGAAAAATAGTTTCTTCAAGAGTGCTTTCGGTAAATTCAAGGGTAAAATCTGTCACGAAGATGAAAAGACCAACGAAACAAGTGACAAAAAGATCGATGAAAAGAAGGACGAAAAGAAAACCGATGAAAAGGATGACAAAAAAGACGATAAACAAAATTAGATTTTACATAGACAATCAATTGGAGCCATAAACAACAGGCAAGCAGAAATACTATATTAGATGTTTAAACTGCAACGCTTTACACTTCTTTTTCTTTCTTTCTTTCTTTCTTTTTTTTTAGTTTATTTATTTTCAAAAAGAAAAACATAGTTAAATGTATTATTTTGTTCACCCCTCTCCATTCTCATTGTAACCATTCCCAAAATTTCAATAAAAATATGTATATTAATGGGAGTGATATGCTGGGAAATATAATAATTCCCTCTTCCCAGAGGTGCTTTTATCGTTCGTACCTCGATTATGAAAGTAATACAAAAGTGTGTTCTTCTCAAGAACATATTTAATGTACTTTTGGTTGTATTTTTTTAAGATTGATAGTTCTTTATTACCATCATATATTACGATAGCTAATAACAGTGCTTCTGCTTTGATAGGTTAAATAAGTACATTATATAATATTCTGTTAAAATAACTGTGTTTGTAGTAATATGCCTGTTGTATGAAAATATGAAAATAGAGTTTTATTGTGAAATAATATTTTTCCCGTTTATCATAATGCCTTAAAACTGAATAGGCCCAAGTAATACATCGAGTAATACAAGTATTGCTGTAAAAAATATGATTGTTTTCAACACGATTCTTCCAAATCTTAGTTATGATTCATCTAATAAAGCAGGTAATTATTATATTTGAAATGAAAATTCTCTATATGTAATTTCTATCTTATCAAACTTCGGTTCAATGATAAGTCCGGCAAAATTTACTTAGCATGAATTTCTTATAAAATGAGAATCAATTTTTATTACGCGATATCTTATCATGACAGGGGCAATGTTTAATTGATCAAAGAATGAATTGTAGCTCAGAGCACTTAACAATGGTGTTATATTGGTCTTTATAATTCAATTTCATGCAAAAATAGTTCGAGTTTTATATTTAATTCTGTCAAGAGTAAAAGTAAATCCTATATCCTGACCATCTATAATTTGGATAAAGAAAAATAAATATACTATTTAAGGTTTGGAGTATTTTTGAAGCTGGAAGAAATATAATTGATTCCATCTGTCACTATTTTGTGTATTCTACATTCTTTTCGTCGACGGGAAGGGATCATCTGATCAATATATCTTGTGTTGCAAGGTAATTTTTAATTTATATCCATGCTACAAGATCAACTTTATTCAGTCAAAGAATTGAGTTATTGGATGGTTGGGCAAAATTGGTTAATGCAGAAAATAAAAATAAAGCGCCACTCCACGGATGTTTGCCCATTCAGTGGGTAATATATTTAAGATGATGAAAATAATTACATTAATCAACCGCGGGGAGTACAAATCATTTTACAATCCATTTTCAGTGACGTAAAGTGAACACAATTGTACAGTCAGAAATTTAGACAAATTGAATATCCATTTTTCATGCATACACCTTATTATTACTCCTTTATTTTCAACTGATTATGTTCATAAAGATATCTCCATAGTTTGTGCTTGGGTAAAGCGGGAGAAGAGGATATTATTCCTTTTTCTCCCATTAATTTCAGTCAATGTGCGGGATCATGTCAAAACCAATTGTATATAAAAAGGTAATTTTTTCCAAGTTGTTTTCTAATCATCATTGCAACAATCCTTCAATGAAAGCTTTCAGACCACTCAAGGCCACTCTTTTTATTATCATTAGCCACTTCTCCTTGGCTTCTCTAGCTGATACAGTTCCTACCACTGAGGTAGAGGTCAAGACCTATACATACTCTGGAGGAAAACTTTCCGGTACAATCTATGTAGGTTCCAAATTCTTACTTTGACTTTCCTTCTTTATACAAAGTTTATTAATGTACTTTTCCTTTATCTGTTAGATTGAGAACATTGATTATACAAAGGTTGTTACTGTCGTTTATGCCGATGGCTCAGATGACTGGAATAACAATGGCAATACCATTGCTGCTGCTTACTCTGAAGCTATCTCTGATACTAACTACGAATACTGGACTTTCAACAGTGCTGTTGACAGCATTAAGGAGTTCTATGTTAAGGTAAGTAGTAATTATAATATCTTTTAACCACGAGATTACCATTTATATTTTACTTATAATGTATCATTTAATTTATAAAATAGTATGATGTTGATGGAAACACCTACTATGACAAAAATGGAAATGCCAACTATCAAGGTACTTTTTTTCTTTTTTTTTTTAAAAAAAAAATTAATATTTGTCAACGTTAACACCAACACATGATCACATAGTCTCTGCCTCAAGCTCTACCACTAGTTCTGCCACCACCGCCACCACCGCCACCACAACTACTGCTACAAAGACTACAGCCACTGCCACAAAGACCACCGCTACTGCTACGTCTACTGCCACCGGCACCTCTTCATTCCCTTCTGGCAACTCCACCATCTCTTCCTGGATCAAGGGTCAAGAGGATACCAGTCGCTCTGTTATGCTTGGTAATATCAATCCATCAGGAAGTGCTACTGGTTTTATCGCTGCTTCTTTGTCAACCTCTGGCCCAGATTATTACTATCACTGGACACGCGTAAAGTTGAAAAAAGAAATGCACCGTGTTATATCTCGAAAACTAACATTCCTTTAAATTATTTCCATTAGGATGCTGCACTTGTTGCCCACGTCATTGTTAATGATTACAACACTACTCTCTCTGGAGATAGCACCACTCTTCAAGTTATTAAGGATTACGTTACTTTCTCTGTTAAAAGCATGTCTGAATCCACCGCATGTAACTGCCTTGGTGAGCCTAAATTTAATCCTGACGGATCAAGTTACACTGGTGCATGGGGCAGGTAAGATATATCGCTCAATGGCACTATATTCATTACTAATTTTGTATAACATTAAATCAGACCTCAAAACGATGGACCTGCCGAACGTGCCACAACATTTATTTTCTTTGCTGACACTTATCTCGCACAGGGTGGTGACTCGAGCTATGTGACCGGTACACTTGCTCCAGGTATACCTATTAAAAGAGAAATTACTTTAAATGGTATACTAACCACATTTAAATATTCTTTACTATTTTGATTTTAAATAGCCATCTATTCTGATTTGGATTATGTTGTTAACAGCTGGAGTAATGGATGTTATGATTTATGGTAGCGTATATAAAGGTTAAAATCTCTTCAAATACTAAAACAAAATGTTAATTATAGGGAGGAAGTCAATGGTGTTCATTTCTACACCTTGATGGTTATGCGCAGAGGTCTTATTAACGGTGCCAGCTTTGCTTCTCGTAATGGTGACTCTACTCGTACTAGCAGCTATACTTCCACTGCTAAATCCATTGCCACCAAGATTGATAGTTTCTGGTCTGACTCTAAAAACTATGTTGCTGTTAGCCAAAGTGTCACTTCTGGTGTTAGCAAGGCTGGATACGATGCCTCCACCATTATTGCTGCTAACCAAGCTAGTCTTGGCGATGGTTTCTATACTCCCGGTTCAGATAAGGTATATTAGTATTTAAGCAATGTGATAAACATAGAAGAACAGTCATGTATACTAAATGCAAATTGATTAGATGCTTGCCACTTCCATCGCTGTTGAAAACGCTTTCTCTTCTCTTTACACTGTCAACACTGGAAAGGCTTCTTACTTGGGAAATGCTATTGGCAGGTAAATATTTTTAGTGCTTGGTTTTCTTTTCATGATTTCTTACTAAAACAAATTACCGCAATATTAAAAGATACCCTGAAGATACCTATAATGGTAACGGTAACTCTCAAGGCAACCCCTGGTACTTGTAAGTTAAAAATCGCTTATACTATACAATTATTCTTTTCTAACACATGACTTTCATTTTTTTCCCTCTAAAATAAGGTGTACGAATGCCCTTGGTGAATTCTACTACCGTGCTATTAAGGAATGGAATGATGCTGGATCCGTTACAGTCAACAGTGTTAACCTTGACTTCTTCCAAAAGATTGATTCTTCCATTACATCTGGCACCACCTTCACTGTAGGCACTTCTGACTACAACACACTCGTTGGCAACGTTGCACTTGCAGCTGATAAATTCTTTGCTGTTGTTCAATACCACGAACGCAATAACGGATCCATGCCTGAACAGTTCGGTCGTGATGATGGTCTTCCTACCGGTGCTAGAGATCTTACATGGTCTCATGCTTCCATGATTTCGGCAGCACTTGCCAAGGCTGGTACTCCTGTGTATTAGGTTTATACATTTACTATTTATTTACTTTTATCCTATCTACTTATAAGAACAATAAAAAATAACAATTTCAATTTGTATGACTCTGTGAGTCAATTGAAATCTTTATCACTATATAAAAATAGCCTTTTTTTTATTTCAGGTAACTCCTTTTCTTACTAGAGTTAGGTTGGTAACACGTCGAAATACTCTGTGTATACCACTTTTTTTTTAAATTAACTTAAAGGTATTGTTTCATTTGAAAAAAAAAGTCGTATGTTTCAACGAATAGAATATACTCCGTTTGTGGATACCCGCAGTGGAATATAAAAAGGGAGAGTCAATGATTTGTTATTTTTAAGAGTACTCTTATAATTTTTTTCAACTAAATGGTTCTTTGTTATGAACTACATTATTTGAAAAGGATATTTATACAATACGGAGAACACACGGATATGTAATAAAAGAAATGCTGTACCTTTATTTCGATAGTAAAGTAGGGAACATAAATGCTATTTGGCGCGTGATAATCAACAGATGAAGTTTTCACAGAAAAACACTGAAATTAACGGAAAATACAGGAGTGATCGGCCAATGTTGAGCAACGTGAATCATTGTACGACAAGAATGATTTCTTTTTAATAAAAAAATACTTGTAGGCTGTGGCATATGGATCAGATAGAATTCTGGACTACTTTCAGTGAAATTGAAAAGCGAGGTGTTGTATTCTATATGAATATTCTCAGGAACATGATATTTCCTGATGCATCCTTGATTCAAGATAAGTCTAATGGATTGATCGAAGTGTGGAAAAGTCATTGGGTCTATTTTTTAAAGTGTATTTATTGGTGATGAGAGCAAGGGGATGATCCGCAACTTCAAAATTTATAAATCGGCTGCA
>VCJI01002755.1:32820-56508 GCA_024139395.1 Backusella morwellensis | reverse complement strand
ACTTTAACGAGAAACCAAAGCAAGATGAAATGAAGACGATGAGTAAGATTGTTAGGCATCTTGGTAGGTGACACCATCTCGCTCGATTCAATAATGCAAGGATAATCCATAAACTACATTCAGGCGAGAAGTGACAAAAACAGGCGTATTATTTGGTGATTCTCATAACAAATGTAAGATTTAATGGCCATTAAATTGATCCCATTCGTAATATCACCATGTTGTTGAAATATTTACTCGTGAGTAAATATTAATAGCGTGAGAGATCAGCCACAACAGCCATTCAAAGAAGACGAAGAAGATCGATATGAGTTTGAATAGAACGATGGTATGTATTTACACTTTTTGATGTTTTTTTTTCTTTTCAAATGAAAATAAGGCGCTATTTTCATTTCTACTGCTTTGCATTGTCAATACCTCTTTTTGAAATGACCAACCGGCTTTAAGATAACTGACTTTACTAATCCATGTCATTGTCACTTTACTCATTCTTTCCATATATTTTTGAGTTATAACATTTATTTCAAGTACTGCTAAATAATATCTTCTATTAATAGTCAACAATAATAAAAACAAGTCTTCATTCATTGCAACTTGGAGTAAGGTATCGTTTCATCATTACATTACAAATTAAAACACCGGTCGAGTTTTCTTGCTTTAAAAGGCAATGAAAAGATTCAAATCATGTGCTTTGGTGCCCCGCGTTGCAGAAAGCACACAGCTTTGTTTATTTTGCGTGGCAGTGGCCCATTTTTATTTGCAACTCCTAAAACAATCTTTTTTTGTCTTCTTTTTATACTATACTTTTGCTCTTTTCCGTCCTTCTCCTTTTTTCCCTTTAAATTATTATTATTTTTTATTTACTATTATCACTATTATTATTATTATTATTACCTAAAGACATAATAGAACCTTTACTGTAAAGCATATGAGTAACAGTGACCACAGTAAAAAGTCGACCCTGCCAGCTCCGGTGATGCAGCCAAGCGAGAGCACAAATACCCTTCGATTTCGAAACAATTATGATGCACTTTTAAAAGAGGTACTGGAGGAATCTTCGGAAGATGAAGACGACTTTCTTCCTCAGCATGACATTGATGTCAATGCTGCCACTGCAGATTTGCCTGAAGACTTAAGAGCTGCATTAGAGGATCGAGCTCTGGCTTCAAAGTACCTGGCTACTTTGAAGGATTACATGAACCATCGTCGATCTCAATCTATTAGTTCCATAACCAGTGGAAAAGGAGACTACTCTATGTAAGCAATAATGATAAAGAAGAAGAAGAAGAAGAAGAAGAAGAAGAAGAAGAAGAAGAAGAAGAGGCTGTTTCCATAGTAACCGTTTTTTCTTTTTGTTTAGACCTAATACCCCATTACAAGCGTCATTTAATCTACCTCAATCACCCAAACCATTTGAAAGAGTACAGCCTGATCCCTTGTCTAAGGTGCTGGATGCTGTACCTTATCAAACTCGCCTTATCAATGGCGTGGCTTCGTTGACCTTATTGGAGCAAAAATTTCATGCGCTACGTATTCCAGAACTAGAATTACCCGTTGTATCAGATACACTCATTCATACCCGCCTCGATGGCCTCTACAAGATAAGAGACGATCTTTATATTCACCTGAATGGTGGTCCGCTTGTGAAAGTGACTACGTCTATTGGTGAAAAGAAAAAACAAAAGGTCTCTACTTTACTGGAGGATGTTTCTGCAGAAATCGGCTTATATGAAGAGTTTGTTAAAAAAGGTATTTGTCAATCATCAAGATAGTAGCCCCTTTTTTTAATCGTGATCTACATTAGCAAATTATTTAAGTTTGGAGAACATCTTGAATGAATCCGATAGTTCGGATATAGAGGATTTTCCCGATTCTTTAGAGGGCGACTCTGTTCATTTTGTATGTATTTTCATCTACTAACAATGCACCATTTGTTTAAACTCAACTTTATTTAAATTGTTATTAGGATTCTGCTTCTGACATGTCAAAAACATCACCAGGGACACCATCGTATGTCTCTTCACCAAAAAGAATCGCATCCCAACTCTCCATCGCCTCAAACTACCACCTAGACTCTTCTGCAGGTGATTCCAGTCTTTCTCGACCATCGTCCGACTATAATCAATCGCCCAATTTGGTGATTGATGGTGATAATTTGATAAGGACTGTTTCAAGAGAGGAAGTGGAGCCTTGGGAGGCATTTAAATGGACGCCACTTGTTAAAATATCGGATCAGCTTCATTCAGACGCCATCAAGCAGGAAAGTGGCTTGATTTCGGTCATGACGGTCAGTGGCGTTATCGCCATTGGTACAACACGTAGTTTGGTGTTTGTGTATGATTATTCCCAGAATCTTAAGTGTATTCTCGGTGACAGTACACGTGGTACGTACTCTTGACATTTATATGTATTTTATTTTATATTGATATCCATCGTTTGATAGCTGTTGAGTTGGGCTCGGTTACGTCATTGGCAGTTTCAGCAGATCACACCACAATAGCTTGTGGCCACTCACAAGGCTACATTGTAGTCTGGGACATTCGAAAACCAGCCAATCCCATATTAACCATCAAACCCATCTCGGCAAGTCAAGTCGTGGGTGCCTTGATGACGCCTCAGTATCAGGTATCCCGAATGGAGGGCCACGTAAAGGGAACAGCCATTTTACATGTAGGTTTTGTGGGTGTCAAGAAAACGGACATCGTGTCTGGAGACGACCAAGGCATGGCTTGCTACCACGTGCTTAAAAAGGTGATTATGATGCACGGTGTAAGCACCACTCGTTTACTGGGACGCTATCAGAACCTCTCCTTAATCCCGGAAATCCAACGTGCTCAGGCGCAAAGTAGACAAAATTCTCCAACGATTTTACCCAAACCAAGAACACCCAGTACTGTGTTTGCAATGCAGCCACTGCCACTTGGTCAAATACCCCATCCTGCAGAAAATTTTGGTCTGGTTGCACTACTCACACCCTATAAGATGATCATTGTTGGTGTAAAACCATCGCCTCAGACACTGTATAAATTCCTTAAACCAAAGCCTGCACAGATGTCACCTGACACAAGAGATAACGCCGATGATACAAAGGCCAGTATTGAAGGATTATCAGGTTGTCTGGCTTGGTTACCTGTAACTAAAACGGGTCAAGAAACATCTGTCAAAGGTAACGTACATTATAGTTATGGTAAAAATAAGTTTCTGTTTTATTTATACCGCTTTTTTTAAATAGCCAAAGACAGTCTACCTCCCACAGACCCAATGTTGGCTTTTGTATGGGGAAATCATTTGTTTATACTTCGCGTTGGTGTTGAGAATCAACCCGATAAAAAGAATTCAAACAAAAAAGGGGTTCAATTACAGTTTGTCAAGATGGGTGAATGGAAATGCCGTGATTCGATTGTTGGTATCCAGTGGATCAATCGACAGGTAATATAAGTCCATCAAATAAACCCACAGTTTTTTAAATGATTAAAACTACGTAGATTTTGGTATTGTTTACGGCCAACGAGGAAATGATATTGTTCGATCCCAAGAAAATGACTCAGACACACCACACAAGTATTAGAACAAAACAACTCGTGTATCATGATTGGTTTAACACACCTTTGAAGGATTTAGTCCAGGCCAATCCAAGCCAGCCTCCCAGTACACCATCACATATATTGAAGACGGTGGAGATGGCCTATGGTGGATCGATCAAGGGGTATAAAGGAAAGATATTTTTATTGGGCTTAAATCAAATCTATGTGGGCACGCTACTTTCATGGGCTGATCGCATTCTGGCGTTGGTTCAGGCAGGCGACTTTTTGGAAAGTATCGAGCTAGCCACTTCATTTTACAACGGGATTGGCATCCAGACAGTCATTGGTTTACCCGAGGAGGAAGGCGCACGCAAAGCACTTGTCGGTGAAAAGCTGATGGATCTCTTAACCGCCTCCTTGAACTATACGTTTTCTGCCAATCGCACTTATTCGGGTATGATCAACGATGTATCGGGTGGTGAGACTGTCTTGTTCCAAAACCTGGCACAAGGATGTGTGCAGGCTTGCTTGAGCATGGATAAGCTAGAGTTCCTTTTTGAAACAGTCTATGAGCGCTTTGCAGAGAATGATGTAAAAGGTATATTTTTGGAGGTGCTTGAGCCTTGTATTGTGGAGGATCGTGTTCCAGACGTCCCACCCGAGATTATGAAAGACTTGGTGGACCACTACAGCAAGAAGCGTCTATTGGATTCTTTGGAGCAGGTGATTTGGCATGTCAACCCACGTTCACTTGATATTGATCAGATTGTGAGCATGTGCCACCGCGACGGCTTGTATGAAGCCATGATGTATGTGTGGAATGCCAGTATGGGTGATTATGTGAGCCCTGTCGTCGAAATGTTGAAGGTGATTCGCACAGTCCTTCGAAATGATAACGAAAACTCGAGACAAAATGCCGAAAAGCTCTTTGATTACCTTAAATTGATATTGACTGGACGTTCTTTCCCTGATGGTGCTGTCATTCCTTCATCCGAGGAAGCAAGCGAAATCCGTAGTGCCGTGTATTCATTTGTGTTTTCTGGTCGCTGTGTGGTGTGGCCACCTGTTGGTGGTAAACTTGTTTTGACAGCCGATGATGAAGAGGGCGTGTCGGAACCTACCTATCCTTATTTGCGATTGTTGTTGAGATTTAATACAAAGAAGCTGCTAAACACATTGGAGGTTGCCTTTGAAGATCCTTGGTTAAATGGAGGTGAAGATATCCTGAGCTCAAAGTTTGAAGACGAGGTACCAGGTAAAGTTATCTCTCGTCAAATCATTGTCAATACGCTTTTGGATGTGATGGGAGGCGGTCTTACAGGCACTGGGTTGCCCCCTCCTCGCCCAAAACAATCCATCTCGGCTTCAACTGTCCAATCATTCAGCACCAATACTAGACCAACACTGCACATCAATGTACCTACCAATGACACTGCGGCTACATACGATTACATCTCCAATGAAAACGTCATTTTACTTTACATGTTTATAGCTCTCAACCTACATAAATATACCACATTCATTCTCTTACCACCCAAGACACTTCACAAAGTCCTTGTCCGCCTAGCCAGTGATCATGATCCAGACACCCGTGAGGACCGTCAACAGGCCGTACAAAACTTATTGACTGTATACACACCCAGCAACGAAGAATATATTGTTGGACTTTATGAAGAAGCAGGATTTTGGCAAGTTTTAGAACAAGTGTATAGACGAGACAAAAAGTATGGCAAATTAGTAGAGACCTATCTCAAAGACGATGCACGCCGCGATATGGTGTTTGAATGTGTCGAAACTTTATTAAGCCATCCAGATTTGACTGAACGTCAAAAGGACGAGATTAAACGTGTTTTCACCATCCGTATCTCCCAATTTGTCGAGGTGGATGGACAGCAAGCAGCACATCTTGTCCAGCATTACTTCCATGGGGATCATGCAGATATGATTAAACGTTTAGAGGAGGACAAGGAATTTGACGATGACGATCATCATACCGACAAACGTGTGTTTTCTTACTTGCGCGGTCTATTGGAACCTTCATCAACGGAGCCATCCGAGAATTTCACACCCGGTTTAATGATTGAGCCTACCGTACCCATGGTAGATGCAGCCATCCAGGAACGCTATATTGAGCTCATGTGCCGTTTTGATCCTTCCGGTGTGTTTAATTACTTTAACACAAAACTACACCAAAATATCGACTTGGACAGAGTGCAAGTATGGTGTGAGGAGTATGGTGTTATGGATGCCGTTGTTTGGATCATGGAGAGTAAGGGTGATACACAGGGTGCTCTTGAAAAGATGCTTGATGTTGCAAAAGAAAAGAATACAACCATTCTGGAGCTTTTAAACCAACACCAATCAGATGCGGTGCCATGGCGATTTGAAGAAGAAACGACCATCAACAGCTGTCTCATTGGTTTGAACGGTGTCCTGCGTGTCGGCACCCGTCTTTGCGAAGGAAATAGTCGGGTTACACGCTTGAATGATGATTTAGAACTAAGTAATGAAAGTGGCAGTCTACCTGAACTGAGCAAGGAAGGAAGCTCCACAGGCGGGGAGGAAGAGGACGAGTCTGTTCACATGGAAGAAGCATTGGAAGATTCGGAAAACGATCAAGTAGAAACACTCTGGTTTAGACTCTTGGATGTTTACGTCGAGGCTTCGATTGAAATGCATAATGCGATTGGAGAAAGCAAGTCAGCCATCCACCAACGTGTCATTTCCTCATTTAAACAATTTGTCCAGTCTATCCTCACCTCACTGCTATTATCCACCTCGCCTCAAGTGTCTTTACCACGATTACTGCTTCGTTTAATTTATTCTCAGGCAAGAGGCGAGACCACCTTTGCCGATTTTAGAGACATCTTCCTTAGTATGCTGGACACTTATAAATATGAAGGAAAATTGCTGGAGATGACCAACCGCCTGTTTGACAGAGACTTGTTTCACAGTATGAAGGATGTTGTGGACAAGAGAGCCAAAGGATGGCGGCCTCGTCGCGCAGCATGTGAAATATGTGACGCCAATATTCTCGATCTGTCACTCCTGCAACCACCACTTGCCTGGGGTCTCGATGAAGAGCAGGAGGAAGGACCTCAGCAATCAAAGCGTTATGTTCTCTTCCATTGCGGCCATGGATTCCATACAGATTGCCTGAATAGACAGGTGGGCATGCAGGTCTGTATTGTGTGCCAGCAGGATACACCCAGTCGTAAAGGCAAGGAAAAGGCCACCAATGTGTAATTCCTCCCCCCCCCCTTTTTTTTTGTTATAACTATTTATTTATAAAATATACATATACACAATAAAATAAATAAAAAAAATGATGGGCTCTGGCAGTCTTGACCCTTTCTTTCATTCCCCAAAATATCCATAAACAATAAAAAGTGAGAAAATAGAATGAGTGAGAAATTGCCATGTGAATATGTATTGTAAACTTATTCTTTCCCAAGTTGGATCAGAACTGTGTCATCGATCATTGTTTTCCTATTCTGGTAGTTTTTATCTTAGTCAAACCGCTCCTCTTGTTAAAAGTATATAAAAATATTGTTTTTTCTTGGCTTTTCTTCTTTCTTCTTTACTTTTTAGAAAAAAAAAAACATGTCAAACGCACAAAAGAGACTTCAGGCTGTAAAGCAGCAATTGACTCCTGATCAGGAATATGCTAATGCTGTTGAGTAAATTCATTCTTACACACTCTTTTACTTTCATGACTTGGAATTCACAATATTTTATTTAGTCCTATTGCTAGTATGAACGAAGAAAGAGCAAAGGCGGCATTTGATATTAGACAAATGACTTACCTGTTGGATGGCGGTGTAAAAGTGACGGAGGTAAATAGAGGGACGATTCGGGTTTTTTTATGCTTAATAAAATGAAATTATTTCATAGTTGAAAGAGAAAATCATGCAAGAACTTGAAAGAGATCCAAAGTTCAGCATGGAGGATATTCATGATATTACAAAGAGCGAATTACGTGAACGTACCATGGAAAAGGTAAATGGGAGGAAAAAGATGTCTTTGTTAAGGTGCAATATGAAATATTGAACATGGCAAAAAAAAAAAAAAAAGTTTCATAGTATGCTCCATCATCTCCAAAATGAATCCGTTGATACTTTTAAGAAGCGTATGGAAATTGTTAGTTTGGTAGATCCTGGTTTCTGGACTCGCTTTGGTGTTCACTGTAAGTTTATACATCTATTTTGTATAATTTGTTTATTTACAAAATGTATTTTTAGACGGTTTATTTGTTGGTGCCTTGCAGAGCAATGCTACACCAGGACAATTGGGTTATTGGTTTGAAAAGGGTGCATTGTCATTGACCAACTTTGTTGGCTGTTTTGCTATGACTGAAATGGGTCATGGATCAAATGTACCTGGGTTGGAAACAACAGCTACTTTCGATGAAGGCTCTGATACCTTTGTTATTCACACACCTACTTTAACTGCCACAAAAGTAAGTAAATTAAACTTTAATTCTGTTTTACCAGTTTTTGTAACCCCATTTTTTTTTGTAATGACATAGTGGTGGATTGGTGGCGCCGCTCATTCAGCAACCCATGCTGCTGTATTTGCTCAGTTGATTGTGAATAAAAAGAGATACGGTACAAAGTGTTTTGTTGTACCTTTGAGAGATCCAAAGACATACGATACTTTGCCTGGTGTTAATATTGGTGATATTGGAAAAAAGATGGTAATATGATGTATTTTTTTTTTGTATCAGTCATAAAACTTATAAGAATTTTATTTTAAACTTTTAGGGAAGAGATGGTATTGATAATGGATGGATTCAGTTTACTCATGTCCGTATCCCCAGAGGTTACATGCTTCAAAAACACACCAAAGTCTCAAGAACAGGTGATGTGAAAGAGCCTAAATTGCAACAATTGGTAAGATTTTCTTCGCATCACGTGTGTCACGTAGTACAGCACAGACACTGATTTTCTTGTTGTGTATATTAGACATATGGTGCTCTTCTTCAGGGACGTGTCATGATGGTGACAGATAGTGGCCATGTTTCCAAAAAGGCACTTTCTATTGCTATACGCTATGCCGCAGTGCGTCGTCAATTTGCAAGCAATGGTAATAATGTGGAGACCAAGCTTTTAGACTACCCCATCCATCAGAGACGCCTTATGCCTCTTTTGGCCCAGACATTTGCCATGCTTTTCACTGGTACTGAGATGCTCGAAATGTACAACATCATGATGTCGCGTTTGGAAGGTGCCCGCGAGGATGATGATGATTTGAATGAGGTGATTGAAATTTTGAAGGAAACCCATTCTACCAGTGCCGGTCTTAAGGCCTTCTGTACTTGGAACTGCCTTTCCACTATCGAAGCTTGTCGCCAGGCATGTGGTGGTCATGGCTACTCTGCATATACTGGTTTAGCCGCCATGTACCAAGACTTTGCTGTGCAATGTACTTGGGAAGGTGATAATACCATTCTTACTCTTCAATTGGGTCGATACTTGATAAGCAGTTATCGTGAGGCTCTTAAGGGAAAGAAGCTCTCTCCTGGTGTCGGTTATCTTAACAACCTTGATAAGCTCATCAGTAAACGCTGCCAGGCCAAGAAATTAGAGGATCTTCTTGACAATGATGTTATTATTGAAGGCTGGCAAGTAGTCTGTGCCAATGTCGTCAGAAACGCAGGCATCGAATTTGAAGAGTGCATTAAACGTGGTATAGAACAGGATGATGCCTACGAGCAGTGCTGTAAGTAGATTTATTGATACAACGATTTTTTTTCTTTTTTATTAACTATGGTATTAGCTCAATCACGTCTCTATGCTGCAAAGTTGCACTCCTTTAGTTATCTCTTCAACAGATTCGCCGATGGTGTTTCCAAAACTTCCGGAGATATCAACAAAGTCCTCTCCAAAGTATGTCTCCTCTACGGTCTCTTTACTATTGAAGAAAATGCTGGTGCATTCTTACAATACGAATACTTTACACCTGCACAAATTGAATTTGTTCGCTCCAGTGTCAATGTACTTTGTAAAGAGGTCCGTGACCAGTCCATTCCTTTGGTAGACGCATTCAACTTGTCCGACTATGTTATTAATAGTCCCTTGGGCCGCAAGGATGGTAACGTCTATGTCCATTACTTTAACCAAGTCAAGCGCTCCAACCCTCAAGGAGAACACCCCTACTTTAACCGTCTTATTAAACCACTCATTGAACGTGATATCGAGGGTGGTGAATATGAGGATGAAGAGGCTGGCTTAGAGGATGAAGAAGAGGATATGTAAATTTCTTTAGAAAAAAAGAAGACACAAGAAACTCTTCATCGTTATATTAATATCTAATCTTTTCGAATGTCTTGATAACACCTTTCCTCTCATTTAATTTCATCATTCAATTTCAAATATAAATTTATATATGATATGTTTTCAATAAATCAATTTAAATAACTGTAGTAAATAAATACATGGTTGCCAAGTTATCAAAACCTGATGTTGTTATTCAATGATTGTCATTCCATCGTTTTCTCTCGCCTTCCTTTTTTTTTGTAGTATATTTATTTAGATAAGAAATTCTTGATCCTTTTTTTAATGTGCTAATTGATGCATTTCACTTTGAAGCTGTTGTATCAATCTAAAAAGGGGATGTTTAATAAAAGTGTATAATATGAAAAGCAACAATTCTACCTAAGCATTTGCCCATTCTCTTCTTTGTATTGTTTCAACTCTTTTTCAAGCGAGTCATTATCATGATAGTTATCCTATATACCATTTAATTACACGAACTCTGACAGTATAGTTTCCTTCTCACCTCTTCTCGTTCAATTTGAAGATCCAGTCTAGACAAATCCCGTGTTATTATTGAATCCTCTCCCAGCGAGTTAATACGAGATTTTAGTTCGTCATTCAAAGAATCTGATTCGCTCAAAGTTCTACCATGTACTGTTTTCATTCTATACGATATTTCTTCCAACTCTCTATCCTTCATATCTAGAAGATTCTGGAATTGGTTCTGTAATATGTTCAGTTCTTGCTGATGCTGTCTTACAATCTCTTGAAATTTTAAATCATTTTCCTACCAGCAAAGTATTAAATTTACGTCTTATATTTCTGATGAATAATTTACCTTTTTGTTTGATTTAGACATTTTCATATTACGCTCTCCAGCTTCATGTTTGAAATCAGAACCTTGTTTATTTATTTCTTCATATTTCTTATCCCATGTTTCCAGTTCTTTGTGAAGATTGCTAATGGTATTCTTCAAGTTATTGACTTCAAAGAGATGATTCTTTTTTAAATCCACTGTTGATTTATGATGTAATTCTTTCTCTTTCTATGTAAAAGAGAAAAATATTTAAGTAATTCATTTCAAGTACCAAGTGAATATATTGTAACGTACTTTCAATTCATCAATGATTACTTTTAAATCTGCTTCTTCTTGATTCGATGGTCTGTTTTTATCTGTTATTTCCTCTAATAACAACAACAATAATTAGTTGATTGTATATCCAAGATATATATATTGTTATTACGTTTACTCTCTGATTCTTTCAATTTTCCATTTAATTCCGAGTGTTTTTCATTCATTAGTTTATTTTCTGTTACTGCTTCCAATTTAAGTTTTGTGTTTGAGAGTTCTTCTTTTAGTACTTGTTCTTGTGACTTGAAGTTTTGAATTTGTTCATGAAACTCTTGAGTCATTAAAGTCTAAATTCTGACCATGTTAAATGATGAATTTTAGTTGAATTTTAAAAGGCCTTACTTTGCTGTCCTCTTCTTTTTTTAATTGGTCTTTTAAATTTTGCATTTCTTTTATGTACTGTTCCCTTGCTGCTTTTTCTAATTTACTGCTTTTGTCTGTGTTTTCTAAATCATACATTTCCTTCTGATAAACCCCCCTCTTTTATTAAAAAAATGATCTTTCTTATTATCCTCAATTTAAATTCCTTACCTTTTTAACTCCAATAAGCTCTTCCATCAAATTGTCGTATTTTTGCTGTAATGAAAGGTTTTCAGCAATGGATTGATCAAATTTTTCTCTTATGATTGTTATTTGTTGGTTCAATTCATCTTTGGTTTCCCTTGATTTTTGTGATTCGCTCTCCCATTGCTCGCTGTATGATTGAATTAGTCGTTGATTCTCCTTTTCTTTTGCTGTTAACGATTCATTGTAATTGTTCTTTAAGGAATCTGTCACTTCTTTATGTTCAATCACTTGCTCTTCCCATTGTTTTTGAAGTTTAGTATGGTGTTCAATGATGTTGTTCATTTCGATCTCATGCTGCTGTGATTTTTTGCTGAAATCATTCTAAATATTAAAATGGGTGAGTCAGTACTATTACATATATAGTAGAATATGCTGTCCTACTCTTTCTTGTTCCAATTGAATTTGGTGGGACGCAACCAAAGCGGCCTTTTCCTTTTCAAATGCTTGTTTGAAACAGGCCATTTCTTCTAAAGTCAATCTATGATCTCTATCCATTGATTCTATTGTCTGTCTATATTTATCAAGTTCGTTATCATATCTTGTCTGATAAACCAGCTCCATATCTTCTTGTGAGCTGTCTTTGGCTGCTTGATAGAACAACTGAACTTGATTTATTTCTTCTTTTTGTTTTTCTTTTAAATCATCAATCTTTTCCTGTATTGTTTATTGATCAGTAACAATAGTAATAGTAACACTGGCATTAAAGACTTACATTATACATTTGGGTGATTTCATTGACTTGACTTCTCAAATTTTCTTCCAATACTTGAATTGATTGATTATGATTCTTTTCTGATATTTCCATTTCCTTTATTTTAGATTGAAGCACATCATTTTTATTTTCAAATTCAGCTCTCAACCTTAAGAGTGCTTTTTCATGCTCTTGAGTTAATTGGTCAGTCAGTGCCTTCAAACGCTGTTGATATAATTCATGTGCTTCCTACAACAAATAAATTAATAATTTATTGTTATATATATAGCCAACTTACTTGAACATCATTGCGTAAAATGGATAAATCCTTCATTAACTTTTCGACTTGTGTTTCCTTTTCAAGTACGACTCTATTGAGCCCCTCTTTTTCTAGCTCTAGTTTTTCCCGTAATTTCACTACAAACTCACGATTTTCCACTTTTTCAGACTCGGCCAAGGTTAATTCCTCCCTGATCGAGGCAACCTCATTTTGCAGTTGCTTTAATGATATTTTTAAATTGGATAATTCCGTTTCTTTTTCCATCATTTCATTTTGTTGGACTTTTAAATCTTCTTGATACGATGTATTCTAAATAAATAAACAAATAAATAAACAGTCATCATCAGCATCATCATCATTTTTATAATACCTTTTCTTTTAATTGCTTCAATTCCTTCAACAATTCTGCTGATCTTTGGGAGCTTAGGCTAGGCAAAGCAGGCATTCTTTGCACCGATGACTTCTTTGCGCTTGAATGAGAGGGTGTAAGACGACCCGATGCTACGGGCGTAGAAGCACGCGACAATGAGCGAGTGGTGGAGACCCGTTTAACGGGCGATGGGGGTGAATTCTTGCTTAAGCCATGTGAAACAGGCCTTTTACTGCTTATGGTAGGTCGGATGGATGTTGGCATTTTGGGACGAGTGTTTGTTGTTTTGATGGGACTAGGCTTTACACCTGCAGCTTCTAATGATGATATTCTTCTACTCGTTTGAGACATTTTTATGGAAAAATAAAAATAAAAAAATAAGGAGAAAGAGGGTGCAAAAAAATAAAAATAAAAAACAATAATAAATACTTTTTTTTTTTCGAAAGGAGAGCATTTTTATGTAAAGTTTTTATTTTATTTTATTTTGTCTCTCTCTCTCTCTCTTTTCTTTCCCCCTTATTTTTAAACTCTGGTTGAAAATGAAAAAATCAGTTGTAGATAAACGAAAGTATAAAGGAGAACCACTTATTAATAAGATTCCCTCACAAAGCAATCAAGACAACATTTCAAATGAAGAAAAGCTGCGTTTGATTGATCAAACTGGACTGTTGAAGAAAGTAAAGATACGCGAACAAGAGCTTATCAAGCAGAAACAGCATGTAACAACCACTTCGGAATATATTTGGCAAGCCATCTTTCTCAGCATCCCCTTCGGCTTCCTGTTGGCTACATTTGATGTGACTGTAAAGGTGCAGTACAGTGAACCCTGGAATTATGCTGGCCTCGCTGTTAAATGCGCCAAATCAGCACCAGGTAAAATAGTCATTACCATAGCAACGAAAATAAATACCAAGGCAACGAGTATACTAAACAATATATTACCAACGTAGCACTTGCCCCTTTTATTTACATTACAAATCGCCATAAATCAAAGAGAATCACCCAAGCGTTAATGGCAGTTGGATCTGCGTTGGTAGGCTCGTTCCTCATGTACACACTACGCCATTCACCTTCCTTGGGACAAATGATGCGTGCACCTGGATTAGCCACTGTTTGGGTTTATTTCATTATTCAACTTGACTTGATACCAGCCGTTTTAACGCTTGCTCTAGTGGCCTCATATTATTATTTCGGTTTAAAAAATTGAAATAGCAAACAACTTTATATGTAAAAATATATAATATAATAAATAAGGCGAAAAAATACAATAATATATGAATTATTTCTTTTGGACATAACGTTGGTATCCAGCAACACCAACTGCAACAGCAGCAATACCAATGGAAACCAAGCCTATCCATTTACCAACAGAGCTACCGCTCTTCTTCTTGCTTTCGTGTTCAGTGTTGACCTCAATCACCTTGATGTCCTCTTCAACAAGTTCAAGGATAACTTGTTCCTTTACAAAGGTGGTAGGATGGAGGCTGTTGGTTTCAGACAATGTTTGGACTTCATCAAACAATGCAATGTTCAACTCGAAGGAACGAACGGCTTCGGTTACAATAAGATCTATAAAAGATGGTATTACAAAGTGTATCCTTGTTGGTTTTGTATTCTTTTCATTTTACCTCTTGTTTCAGCGGTTACCTTGGCAGCATTCAATTTCTCACGATAAAAGTTCTTGAAATCAGATTGATTGCCAAGGTTATTAAAGTAGTAAAAGTTCAAACCCTCGGTGGCATCCCAAGCACTGTCGGTTTCATTCAAGCCAAGGACATGCTTCTTGAGACGCTTAGCCAAGATCTGACCACCGCTCAAATCACCAAGATAACGGGAATAACTGTGGGCTACCAAGAGAGCAGGGCTTTTAGCACAGGCATTCTGCATGGCCTTGACATAGATCTCCACAGCGGGTGTCATCAAACTGGGATCGGTCAATTCAGCCAAACGCTCAGCCCCGTAAAAGTCCTCTAAATCTTGTAAGAGAGCATCGGTACGATTCAATTCATGGGGGAAGTAGATGAGACTGACGGCAGGATGGTCCTTGTGTTGTTCCAAAAGTGCTTCCATGTTCCTATTTATTATTTTTATATTTTAGAGAAACATAACCAGTGAAATTGATTGCAAGGTTTGCTTACTTGTATACAAAATACAATGAGTTGATGTAACGACCATATTCGTCTGCATTAATGTCACCCTTCAAGAAACGCCTATATTTTATTTTTAGGATTGCTGTTACTATTTTCTAATTTATACAAAAAACTTACTTTGTGAAAACACTTGTTTCTGCGGCTCTATGAATCACCTTTGTGCCTTCACGCATGGCCATGGCCAGTTGGGGGTCTTCCAAGTACTCTTCTTGTTGATTCTGCTCTAATATGTTTTCCAACTTGGCCTTTTCAAGGAAGCCATTCAACATTTTGACAAGAATGACACCTTGGTCATTCAATGCTAATTCTAAGAATAAAAAAAAAATGAGTGATAAATATGAAAGAATGATCATGTACAAATAATACCTTTTGAGTCCAAGGCAGGGTGGTCTTTAGGGATTTGCTTCATGAGTGCAGCGACTTCTTCCTTAGTCTTTGTAGAAAATGGACATCCTTTTTCATTCATGTTTGTTATTAATATGATTTATTTATTTAATCATTTCATCATTTTACCATCTTTGAATGCAGGACTGCATAAAAATAAAAGATATAAATAAGTAAATAAATACAAATGCGTGTGTGGCTTGACTTTACCAGCAATTGATTTCTGCAGACTTGACAGCAAGTGAGTCGACTTGTTCCACGTTAGCATAAGGACAGCCCTTTGCAAAAGCAGGGCAAAGATGCTTGAGTTCATCAAAGTTGCTCAAATGATCAAGGCCAGGATGAGGTGGGGTTGCCATTATGGTTATAATAAGTAAAAAAAGTAAAAAAAAAGTAAACAAAGTGGGTGAAAGAGACGAAAAAAAAGGAACGCAAAGAAAGAAAAACAATTATATTCAAAATAACAAAGTCAGCTTTAACCCCAGTGTGTGTGTGTGTGTCTCCATTCCTTTTTATTATTTATTTTCAAGTTCAGGTCTTCTTTGTGATTAAGCCCTTCAACATATCAAAGCTGTTTCCATCAGGCTGCAAAGTGAATCTCCTTCGAGGATCATTTACACTCACGGCTTCCAACATACCATAGTCACTTGTAATGCCTATGATTCTCACTCTTTCATTGTCGTGTGTGGTTAATGTCACAAGCTTATCACTATAAAAAGAAATACATTTTAGAAAAACAAAAAATACCCCACATCTTATTTTCTTACCTGTGAAGCCATCGACGATAGTACATGTCAAGGAACCAACTTCCCATACCCTTTTCACAAAACTCATTGTACATCTTTTCAAAGGTAACCAAGATATCGGCCATGACCTCCTCGCGTGTCAACGGGGCCAATGCAGGATTGTGCTGTCGTATGATTTCATTGATGGATACGGTGGGGTGTGCGTTATTCAAGTTGATGCCGCAACCAATCACCAGCAAAAACTCGTTCTGGAGAAAACTCGAATTGACGATAAGCCCGCTCACCTTCTTGAGGCCCTGATCGGGCAAATCAGCATACACGTCATTAGGCCATTTGACACGTAGTGGCACGTCCTCGTATCCCTTACGGGTGCGGATGCTTTCGACAATGGCCATGGCTGTAATGTATTGTAAAAAGACAACAGGCGCGTGGGATAACTGGAGACTATGTCTGACAATGAAACTGAATTGAAGAGCACCTGATTGTGATACCCAGGCATTACGTCCTCTTCCTACAAACCAAATCTTATCAGATTTTCTTTCCTGCTCTTCTATTTTTGTCTTTGCATAATACCTCTTCCTGCTACTTGATTGGTGGCAACACAGACAAGTCCTGTAGGTAACGTTTGTGCAAAATTATAATTTCTAATTCCCCCCATGTGTTATTTATAAATGAATAAATACTATTCTTTTTCACACTTACTTGTCAAGTACAGTTTGGGTACTTGTGATGACATCAGTATAGAAAAGAGCATTACCAAAACTATACCAGCCGCCACCGCCCCACTCCTGTTGTCTTCGTGCCTTCAAGGCCTTAAAAAAGGTCTCTGGCGAGAACAAGGGGGTCAATGACGGAGGAGGCATGACAGGTGCTTTATCTGATCCAATTGTAGCAGGATAAAGGATTTGTAACACGGGCGGTTTTTCATCTGCTTCACGTTCTACCGATAACTTTTCCATCTGCGACACAATACTCTCTTCTTGCTGTTTACCGATTTCGGCGATGTGAAAGACGTCATTGGTATCGCAGAGCAGACCGTTTGTATCCATTTCCTTTTTCATTCTGTTCTTGACGGCATCAAACAGCTCGCCTGTGATGGTGGACAGGTAAATGGGCGTCAATGCAGGCACGTCGGTCGACTGACTCTTCTCAATCAGGACCTTGAGTCCCATCTTGGAAAAGATGGAGCGAAGGAACTCTTGACAGTATGGATACGACTCGATCAGTTCCTTCTTGATCACATCTCGATTCTCATTATCCTCAAGCTCCTCAAGCGTAATATCAAACTCGGGATGGATGCCCAGTAGCACGGCTGTGCCGCGACCCACCTTACACTCGACACCCGCCGTCGCATCCTCCGCTAGCCCCTTCTCGGTAAAGTGACAAATCGCCTTTACATTCTCGGATTCAGTATTGACAAAATACCCGCCTCCATTGTAGTAAGACTTGAACTGCTGTGGGTAGCCCGACGGTAACGAATCGAGCATTTCCTTTGACACTTTTATCTGCACCGCACGTGCACCCTGGTCACTATTGTATTTAAATCCGGGATACATGCAACCACGCGCAACGCCCGGGAAAAATCCAAGCTGACGTGGGCCTTTGACCTGATAGGGCGTGTTGATTTCAAATTCGATTTCTTTGGCGCCAAAATAGGCACCTGCACACAGTCCAAGATAATGCCCGCCATTCTCAACATAGCGTCGAATCTTGTCGGTGCCTGCACCGTTGAGATCGTCGCAGTAGGGGCTGTCACGTCCGCCAGGCATCACAACCAATGAACAGGTGTCTTCCCAAGGCTCGGTGGAGAGTGTGGCGGCATCTACTTTGATGATGTCGTAGGCATGACCGAGTGCTCGTTTTAGGGTAAGAAAGGTCTGCTTGACACAATGGGGCGAGGTGCCATTGCCATTGTATAATAAAACGTTCATGCTTCGTTGAGAACAAGTGCTAAAGAAAGCCTTTTTTGTTTTGTTTTTTTGAAAATTAAAAACAGAGGGAAACAGAGTAACCAATCAGAATTGATAGATTTACAAATTACAAATCTTGTTTTTGCTTTTACAAGGTAATCGTGATTATGAAATGATCTTTCAAGCTTTGATCAGAAAGATACTCTATAATCTTAAGGAAAGGGCAAGATGATACGCTCAGAGCATTCTATACATTTTCGGTGGTAAATGAAAAGTTTATTTTATTAAACAAGGAAACGATGCAAATACAAAAAGAATTATTCATCCGTGTAAGCAGTGACTACAATCTCAACATGCATTTCTGGTTCGCCCAATTCTTTGACACCAACGCAGGTCCATAAAGGTGATCTATCGCCAATGTACTTTTTGAATAGCTTTGGGAATAGACCTGTTACGTGTTTATCCAACCCCACATGGTAACTCGTCACGGAATAGACTTGTTTCCAAGAGGAATAGACGCTATTGAGTACATGTTGAACGTTCTCAAACGCGAACTCGATCTCTTCATCTATATTCTTGTATGTAAATTGGATGTCCTTGTTCCATCCTCCTTGGCCAGAGATATCGATTCGGTTTCCTACTTTTAGTACTTGATGATAGTTGAACTTCTCCAAGTGCTCCTTATAGTTGGAAGGTGATGAGATTTCGGGTTTTGGCATCTATAATCGCACTATGTTATTCGATAATCAATATGTAATAACGAGCAGTATATACCTTATTGTAATGGATAGTGTGTGTGTTTTTTAATGCATGAAACGAGGCGAATTTTATATGTTTTGGATCATTAGTCAGCGCCTCTAGCAGTCATGACTGCAGTAAACGACAATGCCACGGAAAAACTTGGCAAAATTAAACTCTATTTGACTTGATTGTTTTACGCGTCAATAAAATGAAATCATGCGTTGGCATGGTTACTACTGTTACCATAGAGATATATTTTCTAAATCAACACCATGCTCACTTTATGCTAAACTTTTCACTCAAACCATGTTTTATTGGCGCGGTGATTGATATTGTACAAGAACGAGAGAGATAAGATAAGATAAAAAAAAGCCACTGTTTTTTTTTTCGTTATTGTTATCTAAAAATCCCAAAAAGAGTTATTACGTCCCATTTTTCAGCATGTCAAAAAGCAACTTTTTAAAGATTTACCTCGATGCCGATCATACCATTCAAGATGAGAGCGAAGAAGATCCCTTTCCCGCCTACTTGGATGGTATCGACACCACACTTGCACCCTTCTGTCCCACATCAGCCACCCGCGTACTGAAAGCCTTGGCCATGGCCAAGGTACAGTCCGGTGACAAGGTTGTTGATTTGGGCTCTGGCGATGGTAGATTCATTACGGCAGCGGTTGCAGAATACCAAGCCGCCTATGCTCTCGGTATCGAGTCTGACGCTCAGCTCGTGGCACTATCCAAGGAATTATCGCAAAAGGTCACGCTTGAAGCGTCGCAACGAGAGTGCATCGAATTTATGGAAGGCAACCTTTTAGATTTGCCGGATAAGACTTGGACTGTCATTGTTGTCTTTTTGTTACCGGATCACACCGATAAGTTTGCTGACATGCTGATAAAATATTATCGTCAGGGTGCAAGGATTGTGAGCCTTGTGTTTAACTTGAATGAAATACCAGAGCTGAACATGGTTGCCTCTGATGAACCCGATGGTATTTATGTTTACCAAAAGAAACCATAGGTTTTGTATAGAATATATCCCCCTTTTTTTTGTCCTACCTTTTTGTTTTAAACCATAATCATTTAGATATAGATAATATAAAAATAAACCACCTCCTCTATTGCTGCAATAATTTTAACTTTTCGTTATCGTTTTGGCCGATCAAGTATACAAGATCAATAGCTGTCATTAATAATAAGAGTAAGACTCTGAACCTGACCCTGATTTATAAAGCACAATGCGTAAAGTTTGTCTGGGTGCTCTATTTCAGATATTGGGCATTTGATCTTTCATTCATAAACAACCTCGAACTTGATATATACTTGCACTTGTGTTTTGCTTCAATATGTGCCGTCATGGACAATCATGCAGAACAATAAGAATACGACCTGGATTTATGGGGGTGATGTGTTTGAGAGATACCAGATCAAGTAGTAGAAAGTTCATTAGGCATGCTCCCTATTTAAAATTGAATTAATAAATAAGAGATATCTTTGTCGTGCCATGCAGTCCTGCCCACGCAAAGTCGTTACGGCTTTGAGAAATCTTGATAGCAAAGCTTTTTCTGGTTCAAGCGCAACCCGAAAGCACTTTATATTTTTCGATAAAAATTTACGTAATGTCAAACCCAGTTTACGTTGTTTTTGGATGAGTTTCCTGACCCTTTTTCTTGCTGGAAGGGTTTCCCTGTTTGTATTCAAAACAGTACGAATCACTTGTTCAAAATAGTTAAAATTATTCACGTTTACTTGAGATATCAACTGTACTCATTGTATCTACAAATAGATGCTTCCATGTGCCATATCCGTGATAATGTTGAAATAAATCAAGTATTTGTAAAGAAACTATGTTTTTCTTTTGAAAAAAGGGAGATTGTAGTATCTCCGGTCTGGCATTGTTCCAATGAACATGCTGCACCGTATTACAGGCTCTTGCTTTATACACCAACATTTGGTAAATGTTCTCCCATAATTTTCGACTAAATGATGAATTTGGAAACGAAACAAGTGACTCATACTTTGTAATAGAGCATATTTCACCTCTCTCTCTCTTTCTCTACACATAGATGAGATTTTACTCTTTTCATATCAAATGTACGTTTTGTGTTACAGCTCCGCATAACGTTATTGTGGGAATCTGGTGGGGGGGTAGAAACTACTCAATTGTTTCCTATAAGTGTTTAGAAAGTATATTTAAAATCCCACTGTATCTAATCGATACATGGATCGTATTGTTATTTTGCAAAAAAAAGTTAAAACGCCTTTGAAATTGGAAAGAAAACTGTGCTGAGCTGCGCCACATGACTCACCCACACAGAAAAACCTGTGAATTCTATTTTGTGTCGGCCACCCGATCTGGGAATATAAAAGGAACCGATAAACCATTTATCCTGCTCTTTTCCCGTTACTTTAGATATTTAGAAAAAACATATATACCTACTAAACAAATGACTGTAACAGAATCAACCACCATGAACAACGTCAAGTCGGTCTGTGTCTTTTGCGGATCCGGCGATGGTGCTGATCCCGTTTTTGTAGAACAAGCCAGAGGTAATAAAGCGAGATAAGGAAAAAGACAAGTATCTATTTATTTATATACGCCATTATGTATAGCACTTGGAAAGACCTTGGCAGAAAATAATATCCGTTTAGTCTATGGTAAAGTATATATAAAAGGAGAGGACTATAAAATATGTTTATATATACTAAAAACATATTAGGTGGTGGTTCGGTTGGTCTTATGGGAGCAGTAGCAAAGGGAGTGGCTGAAAACAACGGTCAGGTACTGGGTGTTGTTCCCCAACCAATGTATAATCACGAATCCAACTATATCGGCGAGACTATTGTCGTTCCTGATATGCACACTCGTAAGAAGCGTATGGCTGATGAGGTAAAGCCTTTTTTTTTACAAAATGATGGCGCTGTTATACTGAGCGACTAATGGGATAAATATAGAGTGATGGATTCATTGTTCTTCCCGGTGGTTACGGTACTATGGAAGAGATGCTGGAGATGGTAAGTTGACGAGAGAGGGATAATTATTTCTTGTGATATACGTGTTGACACTGTCCATTTACAGATTACCTGGTCACAATTGACAATCCACGACAAGCCCATCTTGTTGTTGAACACCAAGAACTTTTTTGAATTGTTTGTCAAGTGGATTGAAGTTGCAGTTAGAGGTAAGACACGTCAAATATATCAAAAGGTATATGCTGATTCACTAATAATTTTCTTAGAGCAATTTATCAAGGGACAGAATGCCGACATCTTTGTCAACTGCAATTCAGTTGATGAGATTATAAGCACATTGGGCTCATACAAGGCCCCCACCACACGATACAACCACTTTGATTGGTCATCTCTTGTTTAATCAGTTTATAGCAAAATAAAATTTGTTTAATTCATTTTCTTTATCGTTTTCTGTCAATTTTTCAATGGGCGTCCATGGTTTAACGGGCGTATTAACTCGCTATGCGCCAAATGCAGTGCGTAACGTCAGTCCCAGTTTATTTGCTCATCAATCCATTGCCATTGATGCAAGTTGCCATTTAAACAGATTCATGTATGGCGATGAACGACACCCTTACAAGCATATTTATGGCTTCTACTTACTAAGCAAGTACTGCGATATGAACAATATCAACCCCGTCTTTGTCTTTGACGGTCCTGAACGCCTGGAGGAAAAGAGACTTGAGCACGCAAAACGTGAAAGAACACGCACGAAAGTAAAGCATACTCTGGCATTGGAACGAGATCAAAAATCGCGACTTGACTTTTGGCTAAAGATCTCCAAAGACAAATGTCGTCGCCTCGACAGAGATCAAGCCGTCAATGTGCTGACTGAAATGAACAACACGCTCGATGAAATGGACCTGTCGAACGAGAGTGCCGTCTTGGAGGAACGGATAGCGGATATTGCAGAAAAGTTGCAATTTGCGGCTGATAGTGCAAAGGACAGTGCACTTTATACAAGGACTGCGCGAGCATTGGTCACCAAAGAGCAGGAAATCATTGGAGACTTGATTTATACCCGGTGGAACGAGATTCAAGCAGCGGCTTTGACAGATCTCAAGTATGCAAATAAGGCCATGCTCACTTCGCTTGGTAAAACAATGAATATATTTACAAGATGAATGTGTTGGTAATATAAATATTAGAAAAGAGATCGATTCGAATCACACAAGCCCTGAGAAGCGAGTGCCAGGATTTCTTGTCTCAACTGGGTTATACATGTTTTAGCTGTAATAAACATGAGGCAGAAGCCATGTGTGCCAAAATGTCTAAACTAAAAAGAACAACCGCCACCGTGACCGAAGGTTCGTGTAAAACAAGCACTAAATCATAAAACTTTATTTATTTACTTACTTATTTACTTAATAGATCTAGACACGCTTGTGTTTGGTGACGCACCCATCCTGCGTTACTTCTTTGCTCGGACGAGACCGATCCTCTGTATCGATCCCGTCATTGCAAGAAAGGAGCTTGGACTGTCCAAGAGAGCGTTTATTGATTTCTGTATCCTGTGTGGTACAGATTTCTCAGGCACAATAAAAGGCATAGGCCCCCTTAGGGCATTGCAATTGATACAGCGTCATGGATCCATCGAGAAGCTACTAGCATCTCTTGACTCAAAATACATACCACATGATACCTTTGATTATAGACTAGCTCGAAAGGTAAACTCCCATATCGTTTACATGTCGCTCTTTTTTGCATGAATCTCATTCAAAAAAGGTGTTTAAGTCACTCCCGAGAGTACCAAGATTATCCAAACATGAAACAACATATCGACGATCCCATGTCAATCAAGACAAAGTAAACCAACTACTAGAAGCATATGAAATAGATGAACAGGAAGCTGAAAACAAAGTCAGATCAATACTACTTCAACAAACTATACTAAATCATCAGACTTGGCATGATGATCCATTTGCGAA